>JAHWGE010337377.1:0-14188 GCA_019457695.2 Chrysopelea ornata
GCATCCCTGCAGCTGTCCCCAGGGACCAGGGCCAAGATAAGCAAAAAGAAGAAAAGGATGCTCTCTATTCAGAGCATCTGAGGTCAAAAGCTACAATGCTCAAATAAGGAGCAACAGAAATCATTTGTGTTGATTCTGAAAAGCAACAGGGAGGACCTGGTCCTTGGGTGCCAAAAAGACACGTTGACATTTCTGCTGATTGTTTTAAACATCAGCCAAGTTCTTCCGTGGAGAAGAAAAAGACAAGGAATTCTGAACCAAAGCTAGTGACAGGAACAGAAGCTTCCCATTGTGCAAGAAACTGCAGAATGTTTGGCTGTGTCCCAGCTAAACTCATCAACAGGCAGTCTTGTCATTTGCATATAAATTCCTGAGGGGCCAAGGCCTGTGATGGATTTAAGGGATTACATAAAACAGAGACATCATGTTGCATCTTCCTGCTGAGAAATCACATTGCCTTAGCATTCACACTGCTCTATGGATTAAAATCTTACCATCAGAAATAAATCAGCACAAAAGCTACATGCAGGACTTCGCTGCAAAAGATGGGTAAGGCATGTAAGGCAGCAACCACACAACTTAGAGAAGGGACTAGGACCAGGATGTGAGGCCCTTCTGCCATGCCCTGGGTTAAACAATATGGGAATTGAATGGATGAATTGCCTGAATTAATTGGCTGGACAAATTTGACACCTTCATCATAGATTAAGGTTGGCAATAATTGAAGGAAGAAAACATAGCTGAAACCTAAGGGCTATTAGCTAGCAAGAGCTTAGCAAATGATTCGGAATCGGTGACTGTATGCAATGATGTCTTATATTTTACAGATAACTATTTGCATTTTTTCCCCTAATGGTGATCAACTTTACGCTCTTTCATTCCCCCTTCTGCGGTATTTGAACAGATCTTCAGACAGACTGTATTTTAAGCAGTAGATGAAGGGCAAAAGTACACGTACTTTTTGAAATACAGCATGTCTTTCTCGGGTATGGTTTGCTTTTCCATGAATATGCTTTTTTTGCAAATAATTTATTTTCAAGTGTGCTGACCGTAGTTTTACCAGATAGATGTGTTCTTCCCTTCCTCTGCAGTAGTCATTTCCAGCTTTGACTTATCCAGTAAAACTTTCAGTGGCTCCAAATCCAGCTGTCTTCAATCACTCTCATGTGTGAGTCCTATTCCCTTCCTCTCTTTTATACTATCTTTTTTTTAAAAAACAAAACCAAATATTTTTGCCTCCCCTTCTTTTATGCCTTTTATTTTACATTTATTTCAGTAGTGTCTAGCGGCTCACATACAGTACATGCATTAGGCTCCCTACAAATTCATTATCTCTGCTAGTGCTTCCTTATCAACTGCACTGGTATGCCTGACATAGCATGAAATCCAAAGAGTTACTATAGTGCTTGGAAAGAGTTCAAAGTAAACCAAAGGAAAAGAATTAGCACAGACTTTGTCTTGCTACCTGTTGTCCACCAGTAAGGCTCAATTCTGCACTCTGGTGTGACAATAATATGGTAGGCAGAGGTCATTTTTGTTCAAGGTAACAATTTTGAGCAGGAAAATATAATTAGGCATTACAAAAACATTTGCATTTACCAATTATGTCCTTTTCTCAAGTGAATCATTGTACACATAGAATAGAAAACGTCAATACAGGTGAACATACAAACAATGGATGGCCATGTGAATAGCCAAGTATTCCACAAATATTCTCCCAAAAAAAGAGAAAAAAATCACCTACCTGGAGAATGAAGCTGGAATAATTAAAATAAAACATTATTCACCTCACTCAAAAACACCCCACCATGGCTGCAATGAATCTCTCAGAGGTGGAGAGAATATTGTGCTCCAGCATTTAGATAATAGTGGAATGGAAAACTGAAGGGGAAGCAGGTACATGTTTTTCACAGATTGTGAAATTAAACATAGCTACAAGGATGGAAAGAGCAGCAAAAGCTACACACTTTAATCTCGTAAGCATTTCAAAGTGGCTTTGATTAAAACACCACATTAAAAAAGTATTTATAAATAAATACATGCATGCTCTATGCAAACTACAAATTTGTTACAATGAGCCACTGGTCTCTTGCTGTTAAAGAGACTGCTGCTGACAGGTAAACCAAGTCCTTGTATAGGTTTACTGAAATTCAAGATAGGTGTAGCTATATGTTGGATTTTTGACAAATATATTTTTAACAACCAATAAGGAGTGTTCAAGGAATCTGGGAGTCCCTGTATTCAGAAAGAGAACACTTTGTAATGCAGAATATTTAGCTTTGAAAAGCGTAAATTCCAAACAAGATGACTGTTATTTGTAAGAGTTTGACACTGCATCCCACTTTGAATGGGAAGCATTGTAAACATGCTCATTATCAGCATTCTTGTGAATGCTGCAATTTCTGAAGATACGCTGTTTGTGAATCAAAGGCCATTGCTTGATATAGCAAAGGTTACAAGTCTGAGAGGATTTCCTTCCTCATTCAGTCTGTCGGTTGGCTTTTTTCCCCTTATGCCTGCCCTCCTTCTGAACACTGATCATGGCGGATGGAACTGATGGGATTTGGAATCAACTGACATCCAGAGGGCTGTCGGCTGATATTCTGGTCTGAGATGTAATCCCATCATTGTAAAATCAAGTTGAAGAGGATCAAACAGCCAGAGTATATCATTTCATTGCAGCTAAGCTTATTTATAGGGTTGGAGAATCAGGCAGACCCAATCTCTCTTCAGAAAAAGATATAAACAAAGACAAGAGTAGACCTGCTGTCTATCCATGCAAGTGTGAACCAAGAATACAGATCCTTACTTTTGCATGGCGCGGCCTCCTGTGGCCCTGGGTTCCATCAACATTCCGGCTACAAAGACAGCCATCAACATGGCTCTGATACTCTTTTCTTAGCACTAGTGATTTACAAAGATAACACTTCTCATACCTGCCAAATAAGGAAGGAAGGAAGGGATTGTATTAGAATTCATTCTTTCTCATTTGTGCTGCTTCTAGCTGTTCTGTAGATAAGGCTTGTCTATGAGGCAGGATCTGCACAGTGATGTGACCAATAGTATAAAATTGGCCTGTTGGCAATCAAAAAGGACAGAATGATTAGCAGTTTTCTTCCAACTGCTTTCCTGGGTGCTGCTACTGCAGCAACGGGATGTAATGAAATCAGTTCCTCTAGCCATCTCAAACAATACTGATTTTCTTTCAGAACCTGTCAACTCAGTTGAATGAAGTATCTGCTTTTGCAAAATTGGAGTTATGTTGTGCCCCAAAAAGCAAATCAAGTGTATTAAGTCAGAGACATGTTTTACTCAGTCTAAATGAAGTCATCTAACTAATAAATCTGCCAGGGCACTATTTCCTTTTTAAAGCAAGCAGTACTGTCAAGGATGCATTGAGCATTTGGTGCTGAAGAATATGGTAAAACACCACCCGCTACCAACTCTCAGATCACTCCAACCAGCTCAACCATGTCCCATAATTCCCCTGCTAACAATCCAAGAAGCAAATCTGCCTCCCCACCGCCCGCCTTTGGCACGTGAAGGAAGAAATGGAGCTGGAGGCGGCTGCTTAATTGATGATCTGGAACTAGAGAAATCCAGTGAAATTTGCTGCACTATGCTATCTGGAATGTGTCTGAGGAGCGCCCTTGATGCTAAATCCTGCAGTACTTTTCCATATTTTCTTTCCAGTCCCTGCTGATTACCAAAATAATGTGTCTAAACAGAAGCTGTCCTCTCTATAATTAGCCTAATTCTATTAGTTATGTTGCCATCCAGTGTTTGTAGCAGCAACATTATTTTCAGGCAGGATTTTTACTGTCAGACTCTTTCTTAAGATGCTGTGTGGGTGAACAGGTGGGAGGAGGACAGCAGTAAGGAAGATTAAACAAAACCGGTTCCATTTGAATTTCTTAATTTCATTAACAGTATAACCACAGGTAAGCATCAAACATGCTAACCTTCTCTATCATAGCTTTGTTCTGATAGAAGAATGTAGATACGCACACCAATTCATCTATGGTACTTTTCCAGCCAATGCTGCTCTTAGAGCATGGTTTAACTGTCTTGATATTTATTGCCTCTATCAGCCTGTGCAAGATCAAAACAAATTGTGTGATTTTGTCCCAGGACCAAAAATACATTTAAGAAGAACATGATACTAGTGCAACAGAAATTTGTTTGTGGTCTCTGATTGGCTTGCTAACCACAGTTTAAGATCTCCCTTTCTTCTTATTATTTTTTTTAATGCTCGGGGGACTTGCATGTTTCCACCATGCTGAAACATCATCACTGCAGGAATATATAATTTCCTCTAACATTGAAAACAGCTGTGAGGTGGATACAACAGGTACATTTGTTACAATTTGAAATGGCAAGCAGAGCCTTAAAGGCACCCAAATTCACATGAAATATGGTATTGTAATGGCCAGACTGGCATTTGTGCTTGAATATTAGCTCTATTTCTTACCTTTATCTTCATATCATTACATTTGCACAGTCTGAATTATGCAGTCACAATCAGTACACAGCATATTGCTATATTTACATGCCAGTTCTGGCAGATTTCAGAACTAGATGATTAAAGCCAGGAATCCACCTTTGCCATTGTTAATAGAGTTTTATAAGTATCGCTTCAATCACATTATGGGTTTAATAATGAGACTGAAAGGGGAGAGGGCAAAGAATGTGTTTGACTAGTAGCACATCAACATTCCCTAGGCGAATGTTTCTCAACCTCATCCACTTTAAGATGTGTGGATTCTAATTCCCAGAATTCCCCAGCCAGCATGGATTGGTCTATACATTTTAAAGTGGATGAGACTAAGAAGCTCAGCTGGGCAGACAATGCTGAATTAGGCATTCCAAAAAGAATGTGAAATCTAGGCAAACTGCCACTAGAAGCAAAAGTAAAAATAGGTTAGACTGAGGTACTCTTTCCTATTAAAGGATGCTTCTTGGACACAGAATGATGAATGAATGATATCAAAACTTCGGAGTTTTATGTAACAGAAATGTATACCAGGGCTTCAACTGAAAATTGTCAAAATGGACGATATGGAGCATACCTACTTACTTGTCAATATCTACAGTTTCGGAGGCTTTTTTGCAGCTGGCAAGCTTGCTCTTGGCTTCCCTCTGTCGTCGGGTCATTACTTGAAAACAAAAAGAGAATAGTTGTTCTATCTGTTCTTGAAGATCTCAAGAAGTGTTAAGCGTCAGAACAAAACATGCAATATATGTTTTAGAAAAAAAATTCAAAGCTTCTTGCCAAGTAGGACCAGTTTGCTTGGGACATCACAATGAGAACAGCAAGGTCTAATTTATAATGGTGTAATACTTCTCACTATGTAAGCTGAAGTTTTAAAGCCTTCATCCAGAAAGCCATTACAATGCACGGAGACAGAAGTGTTGTCTTAAACTGTATATGAAGTATTTTGTACCAATAGTCTAAATTATTTCATTTCTACATTCACATGAGAACTCTTAACAGCCTAACAAATAAAGGCACCTATCTATTGCTTTGATATTTAGAAAAAAAAGTTCCATTTGTTTAACTTGTTGAACAAATATGGAAGACTTGGAAGTCTGACAATGCTGCATGTAGCATTCAAAAGATCTGCTCTTTCTAGTATTGTGTTTCAAATCCAAAGGCATGTGAGACCTCTTAGATTCAGTTAAGAGTTGGATAAATGGACGATCTCAATGGATTAAGTTGATAAGTATTTCAAAGGGTTTGATTACAAGGTACATTTATGTGTTTACTAGGGAATGAAGAAAGGGTAAAAGCCACAACAAGTGGTAATCTGTATTTTCAATGTGAATTGCATGTTTGCATATTTTCATAAGGTACAAAATTTGTTTTTAAGAAATCCTGGATTTGGGCAGATTATGAAAAGGGATTTTGACAAGAATCTGAGAAGTAAGAGGTAAGACTGAACAGGGGCAAAAAGGATAAACCTAACAGATTCACAAATTATACAATTTTTTTTATTTTTACAGAAAATACTATCTGGTTGGTTATAATCACATAACCAAGAAGACCAGAAATATATCTTAAACAGATAAAAAGATAAGAAAGACTAACAGACAAATTCCACCCTATACTAGTACAATCATATATGCAGCAGTAATTTTTTATACCAGTTAGATTTAATCAGTATAACAATGAAATCAGGGCAAACCCAATCAGAGGCCGCAGCTTTTCTTGTTAGCCATTTATAAACATGATTTTAAAATTTGTTTCATACAATTGAATTCCTTTCCATTTCTGTTTGCAGAGCACCAGCTATGCTGCCTGGGGAACATATCAGATATCCTAAGCCATTTCCACCAGGGGGCTAGAGTTTCTAATATAGAACAGATGCTGCTTTAAGCACTGTTGGGCAATCCAATGGAGGGGGCAGTGTATCAGAACATTTTTACAGCTTTGTATCAGATCTTCCTGTACTCAATGCTCTCATTAGGGGAAAGGTTTGAATTTGTGTTATAGGCGCTATAAAACTGTTACTGTTTGCTCAACATCTGTTGTAAAGTAGGTGCACCTACAGAGATCAGAATGGAAAGATGTATTATCAGTGCCAGCAACTTCTGGGCTTTGAAGCATTCATTTTGGCTCCTTGTCTTCTCTGTCTTTGCTCTCATGATAATTACTCTCACAGACTAGTTCAAATAACACACCAAATTTAATGGTTGCATTTCCCCTCCTTACATGATGCAATGACAGTGTGAAGTCTATGTGTTCTCTGGATTGAAGTTTATACTTGCAGATACTTCTGGGCTGCTCACTTGCAAGAAAAAAGTTGGCAATGGACATTCACAAATTCATAAAAGGGTGACTCCTTAAAAGGGGACAACAACTCACTTCTGCAAACCTGGCCTGGATCTGGCTGCGAGTAGTTTCTATACTTGACTGTTAATCCCCAAGTCACTTGACACTCCCAAAGGCTTTTTAACAAGCTAGTCTGCAGCAAAAGCAAAGCAGTTCTCTGAGCCGGTGCATAGTTGTTAATATTCCTATAACAGTCTCTTGTGCACAGCTCAGGTGTTAATCAGTGCTATTTTTTTCCAGCAGAATAGAACACATCTGACACAATACGGCTGCTAGAAACCTCTGGGACCGCTATATAAGAAATGCCAGGAAAGACCTATGTTTGTACTGCCAACACATGCAGCAGAGAGATGGCATCACCAGCAGCCTTCACGTTTTGTAGTTGAGTTGACCTGCTCCATACCAAAACACCAAAGTCAACAAAGCCAATGTGAAATTATCCCAGCGAGCTCAACTTAGAACAAGATTCCAATGGAAAAACAGCTACAAGTTAAATTTTCCATTTACAGCAAGAGAGAAAATGTGTTTCGCAACTCTTGGTACAGAATGAGCACAGCATCTTCTCTCTCGACGTGCTGGGCTAAGTCAAACATGTTTGCAATGTTCACTGTAGTCACATTAAAAGTTGATCAGTTTTGGTTTTCTTCTCGTCAGTACAAAACGTGCCACACTCTCTCGATTCCTCTGAATATAAAATAACTTCCCTTCCATGCATTTCAAATTGACTAACCTTTTCCATCCATGCTGAGATGGTCTGGAAGCTAATGGCAGCACTTCATAATTAAAATACCCCTGGAGGACCCATAAGGGTCCCCTGTAGGTGTTTTGAATAGTTTGGTAATCCCTGGCAATTTCTCCTTTAATCTTTTTTTATGCAGACATTTTGAGTTCTTCTCATTCTCCAAAATTTTAGAACAAGCTTTTCCAAACGATTTCCTGGTCTACAGGGAGAAAGGGTGGATATGACTTCAGATACAATCTTAATGACTTCCTTACTGTACTGTACAGATAGTGCCTTGAAATCACCTTACTGTGTCAAGTAACATAAATGTACATGTTCAAAACAAAAGTTATCTCAGAATGTATCTAATATACTTTATTTTGAGGGGATAGAAATAAGAAGAACATCCAATAAACAAAGGGACTCAGTTTCAGTTTAATCTCAGAACCACTGAACAAAAACTTTTGGAACTCCTGGAACACAGGGGAACTGCCAGAGGAAAAAGGCTGATGTGGTTCCAATCTTCAAAAAGAAGAAAAAAGTGGATCCAGGAAACTAGAGACCAATCAGTTTGACATCAATACCTGGGGAAATTCTGGAAAAGATAATCAAGCAGTGGATTTGTGAGCACCTAGAAATGAGCAAGGTAATTTACTAGAAGCCAGCATAGGATTGTTAAAACAGATCATGCCAGACAAACCTTATTGCCTTCTTTAACAAACTAAAAGTAGACTATAGCCTATTCTTGACAAGACAGAACAATGTGGAACAGATATTACCACCACCAGATGCATTTCCAATTGGATGACCACCCAAACTCGGCATGTCATCCTCAATAAAAGTCCATCAACATGGAGGGAAGCATGCAGTGAGGTACCTCAAGAACCGATCCTGGGTCTGATGCTCTTCAACATCATAAATGATCTAGATGAGGGCATAGAAGGGGAACTGACCAAATTTGCAGTTAACACCAAGCTGTGGAGAACTGCTAATGCTTTAGAAGATAGACTCAAGATTCAGAAAGAGCTTGACGTCCTTGCACAGTGGGTCCTAGCCAACAAAATGCAATTCTATGTTGAGAAAAGTTAGGTCTTACACTTAGGCAAGAAAAACCAAATGCACAGTATAGAGTAGGTGATACTTGGTCCAACAGTAATCAGGCGTCTAGATTCCTAGTGGACCACCACTTAAGTATGAATCACATTGTGCTGCTGTTGCCAAAAAAGCCAATACTATCGTAGGCTGCATCAACAGAGGGATACTTTCAAGATCACGTGAAGCGAAAGTGCTACTTTATACTTATACTAAGTGAGGCCCCACTTAGGATACCATGTCCCGTTCTAATCATCACAATACAGGAAAGATGCTGAGATCCTAGAGATAGTACACAGAAGACCAACAAAGATGATAAAGGGTCTGGAGGCTAAACCATATAATGAATAATTTAGGGAACTAGATATGCTAGTCTAATGAAGAGGTCTAGGGGTGAAATGATAGCTATCTTCCAGTACTTATGGGGCTATCACAAAGAGGGAGTTGATTTGTAATTCAAAATACCTGAGGGCAGTAATGGTGGAAGCTTATTAAAGAGAGATCCAACCTGGACCTAAGGAGAAATCTCCTGACAGTGAGAATAATTAATAAGTGAAACAGCTTCCCTCCAGAAGTTGTGGGTGTTCCATCACTGGAAGTTTTCAAGAAAAGATTGGACAACCATTTGTCCAAAATGATGTAGGTCTACTGATCTAGTAGGAAGTCCCCCGTACTAGCCTGACATATAGCAAAGAAGCAGCCTACAAATCTTGGAGTATGTTTTTCAATGTACTAGTATCCTTTTCAATTCTGCATCATATTCCATATATTATCAGAAAAGAAAATAGCAGATATTTAAATTTTTATAAATACTGTGGAAAATATCCCTAAATGAGACAAACGACTCTAAGCTGGTTTCCTTTTGCAGCGGGCTTCCCGCTGTGTTGATACAAGATCTCTCCCACTATCCTTACATCCCCCAGTGTTAAATACATGCGTATTTTTTAATCAGCCATGCTATTTTTTTAATGTACTTATTAATGGTATTATTTCTAGCTATGCTGGCCTTAAAATGCTGTATCAGTGTCACTTCTCTTGGTGTTGAAGCTTTTTTAAAAACAGCATCAGCAGAAAGAGAGTTAAGGGAAAGAAAGACTGACACTTTGTACCTGAGGTGTGGCTGCAAGAACGATAAGAATGGCATCCTGCCTCAATCCTAGATGCATTCGGCAACTTTATGACACTATTTCTCTGACAATTAATTATTCATTTTGATGATCTTCTCAGTTAACATCTTGGAAATACCTAGAGACCATTTATGTAATTAGCAGGTATCTAGAAAAGAAATCTAAATTCCAATCTGAGTTAGAATAGTAACCTGCCAAGAAAGGACCTTCCACACTTGAATGTCAACCAAAGCAGGTATGCAGAAGGCTCTGACAGCCTTCTGTTGCCTGAAGCCCCCTTTCTTCCTATTAGGATCAACATTTGATTATCTTGCTGACTCTGAGAATTTTCACTACAGCTATTTTCTTCTCTTGATCCCTATCTGAAGTTGGCTATTCCAAATCATGGATTGGAAAAGGACCATTCAGTCCAATATATTGCTTACTATAGGAATCCAAACTAAAGCATACCTAATAGCTAGCTGCCCATCCTCTGCCTAAACATATTCAAAGAATTGAAGCCGTTACCTCACCCGTTACCTCACTGGGTAATTGGTTTCACTGTAAAACCTGTTCTTACTCTAAACACCTTTTCCTGAACTGCAACCAGAATCTTGCCTTCCTATAACCTCAATGTATTATTCTGTGATCCACACCGTGAACTGACAGAAAATAGATCTTGGCTGCCTTCTGTATGCAGTTCTTTCAGTTAACAGCTATCATATCTCCCCCTACAACTTTTCTTCCAATGGGTAAACTTTATACTACTACCTGGCAGGTATGTGTCAGAAATGGCTGAGAAGACTCCAACTAGAGTCATTCAAGTGACTCCGTCTAAGCCACAGTTTGTCCATATTATAAGCTATGTTATCCAATGACACATCCTCGCATACCAGCAACCCTACAGTCTTGACAAGTTAAAGCTGTGGGGAGGAAAGCATTCTGCACACTTCCTGAAAAGATTTCAGGTAAGTTTTGCCAAAGAAGTGAAAGACCAGCTTAGCTAAAAGCTGCAAGTGTGTGTGTATTTTCAACCATAGTAATTGCCTGAGCAAAAAAATCCATGTAACCGTATCTCGAATGAAATGGTCTTCTGTATCAGCCAAGCTGATGCAGCTTCTTTAAATTACAAACTCAAATAACAGCCAGGGAATTTTACAGGAGGCAGTTACAGAACAATAGATGGACAAGTCACAGAGGTTCTTTTGTAATGAAAAACACTGAAAAGATGGTAGAGTTTATAGTATCAAAGACCTCCACAGGAAAACCAATTAAGAACTCCCCAAATTGAATCACTGACTCCCAAGTCAACACTCAGGAAGAAGGACAGTAGCCTTCTTGGAATAGACCAAGGAGAAGGATGGTTCAAAGTTTTGATTTTCTTTCACAGTGCTGTTGCCCTGATTGCAGAGCAGCCAAATATAAACACTATTCAGAAGCAACAGGTCAAGTATGGGGGATGTGAAATAGAGAATTTTCAAAGTAACATCAGGCAAATGTGACTCACCAAACTTCAGGTAGTTATACCAACTTCTAGAAGACTGCTTTAACAGAAAAATACCAAAAGGTCTTAAACTTTATAAATGCAAGTCTGTTCTAATTCAAATCATTGACCCAGAGACCATGAGAAGCATTAAATTCCTGAAAAATCAATTATGATTTTGATTTGCCATAGTACAGTTTCAGTATGGTAAATGTCATGTGATGGAGTTAAGGGGGTTATGGAAAAAGTAGTAAAAAGCTACGGTAGTTTTAGGGAAGGTGTAGAAAGTTTTATTTGAGAGCCATTTTAGCTATATATCCAAGCAAGGTAAAATATTAAGTGGAGGGAAGATGTTTGTGAGTTTATATACAAAGTAAAGGATAGCATTTACTGTATTCTCTGTTTTTATATTTTGCATTTGTAAGGCGAAAAATAAATATAAGGCATTATATTTTGCCTTCTACCATTTTCAAAACATTAAACTACAAAAATACCTCATGACTGGATAATTACATTCTCTTCTTCATATTTCTTCCTATTAGTATCACAGCACAGTTTTTAGAAACTACCTTATTTATAAATGCAAATAACTAACCACCCAATGGAAACAATTAAAGCAAAAGGAAAGACTTTCTCCATATTGAAAGTAGAATCTCTGCCCATAATTCAGGTTGCATTACAGTCCTAATGATATGCTGCACAAGCCACTACATGAACAGCAGTAAATGCATGTTATGGCTAATTATACATAGAAATATACACATATAAGTAAATAAAATCATTGAAATGATTTTATACTTAGTATACAATACTGTGGTACAAACAAGGAGACAACATGGGGCATATTGGGGAGCATATAACACAGAGACACTTCTTAAAAATACACAAGTTCATGTTAAAATTTAGGAGGGGAAATGACATTCATTACAGAAATATTACTCACTGAGCATAAAAAGATTTATGCAACTATTGACAACAAATGATCAGAGACAAAGAAACTATTATTTTGAATTGCTCAAATTCATAACATTTGATTTTTATAATTTCTAATTCAATATAGAAAGATTTCTGAAGGGCTAAATCAACATGTTCATATTTGAAAGTAGTAATTTTAGAACTGTAATAATGCTTACCTATAATGTACTGCAGCTTGACATGATATGGTTAGTGGCATGACAAGGTTAATTAAAAGAACTGTGCCATTATATTAATCATATCCATTAAAATGCAAATTGGTAATATCCTCTCCCTATCTTATGATATATTTACAATATTGTCTTTGTTAGAAATCAGGTGTCTTACCTCTCCTTTACTAAAGGGGAGGCCAAACTCTGCATTAGTGATTTTTGTCAATTTGGTTTCCTTTACTGTCTATAATCAATCCATCTGTGGGGAAAACTGAATTGATACTATAGTAATCAAATCACAAAAATATCAAGGGGACATTTGGAATTCTATAGTTTGAATTCCAAGTCCAACACTGCTGTTCCCTGGGGATTGGGTAGACAGGGAAGGGGAAGGGATGACAGACTAATCACCTAACCAATGGGAAGGTAGAAATACTGATGCTCCAACCAGCATTCATTCATTCATTTCACCCATCTTTTTGTTCTTATTCCTGTTGCTTATACAGAAATGGAAAAAGCAATAATGATGGGAGGCGGGGAGAGGAATAGATCTCTCTGTTATTTCTAATAAATAATGGGAGGGTATAGCACCTTCAGGTTTTGGCTCTGGGATATGAGAATTCCTATTATTTGGTAGTCACCTGTTCTGCAGCTCCAGAGAAAACACATCAAATCTATCTTTGCAGTCTTGCTATGAAACAGGAATTAATCTTAGTTAATTGCTAATCAACTCATCTTCTCAATCCCATGTAAGCCCCACAACATTGTTGGGACATAGGGAGTCAATATCCATTTAAACTTGGTACTCTCCGCATACATGGAAAGATCCTAAGGCACCACTCCTGCTGCTAAATGAGATGTCTAAATACTATGAATATTTTTTTCCTGAGTATTATACATATAGGACTGTGCAGAATAAATATTTAGGATACTTGTCATAGTAGGCAGACATTCACTTACTAAAAATCAATGCCTAATAAGAGCTGTTTGCAAATTTAACTCTTTTAATCCAGCAGCATATGCAGGAATATTAGCCACTGCTAGGGACAGGATTTCTCACTGGTAAATAACTTAGTTAGACCTGGAAAGAGAAGCATGTTATGGATGAGAACAGGGGCTAGTCAAGATCAAAAAATTGGAGTTCACTTCATAACATGAAAATGAGCAGATATATTAACAAATAACGGGCTAAATGATGGATTAAGGTGCTAGGTTTAGGAGCTACATACAGTTCGGAGCACTGGATAAACTGTACAGTTTATCCAGTATGGGAGTTGTCCCCCAAAGGAATTTCCTAACTAATGCCATAATTGCAAACAGATGCAGGGGGGTTGGCCAGAATTGAAACACAATTGCAAACCAGAGAAAACAGCAAACCTGGACCATCTTCAACTGTGTCCTCTCCAGTGACATTACAATTCATAGCATGTAGCTCAATTTCTGAAGCTGGGAATCTGAGTTCACACAGCGGACATGACAAGAGGTGATCAGCTTGAGGGCTATGCCCAGGTGCATGCTCTCTTGCATCTTCATCAGCCTGTGAAAGAGGATAACAAATCAGCTCAGTTTGTGTTGCAAAGTTCATTGTCCGTGCTCAGTCTTGAACATCTGTCATTTCTGATCCTCCCTTGGCTGGATGGGGCGTTGGTACTTACCTGACATGCTTCTTCTAGTTCAGTGGAGACAGCAGTCATTGTGGGTAGAACTCCTCTGTTCGGATTGGACAACTGAGTCTATTGAAGCTTTTAAGTCCCACCCCTTGCTGCCAATCATCCAGCTTTTGACGAAGGCGAGAAGAACACAGACTCAATGTATCGTGAAAAATAA
>JAHWGE010343322.1:0-11180 GCA_019457695.2 Chrysopelea ornata
TATATTTTTTAAAAAGTAAACGAAGAGAGATATATGTCCAATCACACATTATAAATATTTCACAATTGTTTGATTGGGGTCAATAATCACCTTATTCTAGAGCCTGGGTAAAGAGCTCTGTTTTTAAGACTTTCTAGAGTAGGGGCTTCCAGTGGGGTGCTGTGCCAGACAGGTACCATGACAGAGAAGTCATGTTTCCTGAGTTCTTCTGGATAGCATTGTATGGAATCCATAGCATATCAATTCTGCCTGATGTTACTGGATATGCAGATACCATGGAAGAGAGGCAGTCTTTCAAATGAAGTAGCCTTGTGTCAATAAAGAGTTTTACTGGTAGTCCTTCAGTTATGACTATTCATGCAGCAACTGTTCAAAGTTAGCAGCACTGAATGAATGAATTTACACTTGGTCTCTGTAGTTATACTGTTGCAGTGGCCCCTTAGTTACAGGATCAAAATTTGGACACTTGGCAACATTGACTTAAAGGGCCTTTCAACTCTCCTCTGCATATCCTCCCCTCCCCAACCCAAAATCTCTGAGCCTTTGACAGCCCGGCATTCCTCACAAGAGTAGAGTATAAGGGATAAAGTAGAGGCCTGAGGTCCAGCAGTTTCAACCAATTGCCTCCAGGCTGCTATTTTAGTCCCAGCACCAGTGTTGCCTCAAGCCTCCAACTGCTACAATGCAAAATTGCCACTCTGCAGGCCCTGCCATCACACAGCTGACCTTAGCTGCCTTCCATTGCTGACCAGAAGCACCCAGTCTTGCTCCATATCTGGCTGCCATTGGCTGTTTCAGTCCTTTTTGCTGAGGTCACTTGTACTGTTCTCCAGTTAGTATGCCCCATTCTCACAATCCTTCAGAAACCCTCTGAAGCTTTATGAAGATTTTCCAAAGCAGAGTACATTACTGGTAGGCTTCGACTTACAACAGTTCATTAAGTGACTGTTCAAAGTTACAACAGCATTGAAAAAAGTGACTTATGACTGTTTTTCAGACTTGACGCTTGTTGCAGAATTGCCATGGTCACATGATCAAAATGGCAACTGGTTCATTTTTATGAAAGTTGCCGTGTCCCAGGTTCATGTGATCCGTTTTTGGAACTTCTGACAAGCAAAATCAATGGGAAAGCCAGATTCACTTAACAACCATGTTACTAACTTAATTACTCCAGTGATTCATTTAACAACTGTGGCAAGAAAGATTGTCAAATGAGGCAAACTCATTGAACAAATATCTCATTTAACAACAGACATTTTGTTGTCATAATTTGAGCACTACCTGTATGAGGAGAACAGCACAAACCATTTTGGGGAGGGGGGGGGGAGGCCTGGAATGGCCAATAGCTGCTTCACATAAGAGCCAGATCAGGTGCAACCTCCTCTGCAGCAGGAGGAAGAGGAGGAGGAAGGTCATTTGGGCATGTCAGGGTCTGTGGAATGCTGTTTGGCAGGAGCTTTGTGCTGTGGCATTCGAGTGGTTGGTTATGGCACAAAACCTGAGGCATCACTCTGATTGTGCTGTGACTGAAGTTGAGGCCTGGGGGTGGAGCAGGTAGCTGAAGTCCCTGGGTCTCTATTTAAGCCCTAGTATTGCTATTGAGGAGCCTAACAATGGTTGAATTCAATGAATGACAATGTGGAGTGCTAGGTGATGAGGTCATCTGATGTTTTGCCTAATGACCACATTGCTTAACTGTGCTAGTTACCAGTAGTAGATAATAACCAGTGCCTTGAATTGCATTTGGAAGCTCACTGACAACCAATGCAATTCTAAGAGTAGGGATTTTTCCAGTTATGAAGAATGTACCAAAAAATTATCCTAATACACTGAAAAGATTCATTTAGTGATAAACATTTCTGTGGAATCTGGCAAGTTATTTGGAGATAAATAGCTTGCCACTACTGTATATAATAGCACCCACCCCCTCCCCCACCCCCCAAAAAAAGTCCAGGTAAGATTTCATGCCAGTTTTTTTAAAGAAAGGGCACGTCTACTATCATCTTGAGTTTCCAATATCTAAGGCAGCATTCAAAGCATCCAGCAAATAATGCTTGACAATGGAGAGGGAAGGGCAGAGAGACCCTGGGACTTTGTAATATTTATCTTGGAAAAAGTGTGGTTGGTTCTTGAAAAGTACTATCTGAAGAGAATTGTATAGGCTGAGACATGCAGCCAGGCATACTCGCAAAAGCCGGATTGTGGCATCAGTATAATGCTGTGTTTGCCTATGTTAGCTGTCTCTCCGCTAAGACCAGAGTTGAGAGAGAGGAGTAACCGTTAAAGGAAAAGGCAAGAAGCTATTGCTTGTCATGCATTCACAAGAATAAAAGAGCTGTCTAATTAATGTTACATCTCACAATGTTTTTAAATGAAAATCTCGTTCTCTGCTACATCTTATTTTATAGGTATTAGTAGGTTCCTAGGCAACACCCTACTATCTCTCAGTAACTATCTCAAGGTGGGAGGTAGCTTCACACTTGGATGGAGAAATCTTCTTTATTTAGAGCCCAGCAGCATCTTTATATTCTCCAGGCTGATGGATCAGTGACATTAAGGGATATTTGCTTTGTTTATACAAACCCAAACAAGCTGAGATCACTATGTATCAATTATTCCTTACTTGTGCTAAACAATGAAGAGATCTGTTTTCTTTTTCCTTGCCCATCCTCTTGTCACAGGCAATTTTTCTATTCCGGTTAATGAGCAAAGTTATGAAATTGCTGCATCAATTACCCCAGGAAGGATTTTTCAGCCTGTTACTGAGCTGTATCTAGGTAGCTAATGAGAAGGATTGATAGACCCAAGTTTTGGAACTTAGTAACTTTAAGGCTAGGTTAGCATTGCCCAGTGGAGATTCCTGCTTATTAGGTTAGAGAGCAAAGACCCTCCACACGCCAACAATAGAAATAATATGAGGAAGCCTATTCTTAAGAGTTGTGTTGTGATCTGCACTTCCGATTCTGTGGAAAGTTCTTCTCTAGATCAAGATGGCGGGAAAGTAGTCAGAGCCTTTTCATGTGAAGTTTCTGTTCTCTTCTACTGAAGAGTAGTGTGCCTTGATCTCAGGAAGCTTATCCAGTTGCCCTTTTTGCCATACTACATAATTTTAATGGGTCTTCTCTATTGAAGAAATCCTGGTTCCAAAATTACTTAGAGAAAACTCAGGCATTTTATGGCCTCCAGGTCACATCGATCTTTTGGCTGTACCTGTGGAGCCAATGTGAGGACAGTTGGCAATTAGAAATCAAATGTAGATAAGCACAGTCCAGAGGACAGAAGAAGAAGCCAAGTTAGATCCAGCTTTACGCAATTGCTGTGTGCTCCTTTAGTCAGCTGTTGGTTACAGAAGGACGAGGGGAGGAGTTGCTTTTCTACTCCTCTGCAGTACTACCCTTCACCTGGAGCAACCTGAGGAGCTGTATGATGAATTTTGAGGACATAAAATCAGGTTACATTGGTTCAGCCCTTCACAAAAATCACAGTTTTTCATGTGGCCCCTTGGGAAGATTAATTACCCACCCCTGACCTAGAAGATAGTAGGAATTTGGAGAGTTAATTTGGTGTTGTGGTTAAGTGAGTGGTCTCCAACCTTCCCAGATTGGCAACCTGGCGCAGGGGGGAGAGGCAGGTAAGTAGCAGGAGCACTCAGCTCCATTGATCCAAGCGGTGGGCAAACACATCCCCCACCCATACAAATGGAGCTTTGTTTGTGAGCGGAGAATGCTTTTATGCAAGGCTGCACTTGTGTCAGTGGCAGGCACCTGTCCAAGTAGCGGGCACTTGTGTTCGTGTGCAAAGCTGCACTGTGCGGACAATGCTTGTGCTCACGCACAAAGCTCCACTCTCATCAGTGGAGAACGCTCATGCAAGTGGAGGTTCGTTCATGCGCACAAGCGCCATCTACTCAAGCACCCTCTGCTTGTGCGAGTAGAACCTCACACGGGCATGCTTGTCCATTGCTTGAATGGAGCTTTGCGCACACTTGCCCATCACTCATGTGGCCCTGTTTTGAACATGCCATGGTCCAGTAATGGGCTGGGGATTGGGGTTAAGGCATCAGGCTAGAAAGCAGAATACTGTGAGTTCTAATCCTGTCTTGGGTATGAAACCAGCTGGATGATCTTGGGTCAGTTGCTTTCTCTCAGTCCTAGGAAAGAGAGAGTGGCAAACCACTTTTCAAAAACCTTGCCAAGAAAATTGTAGGGACTTGCCCAGGCAGGCTCCAAAAATCAGACACAATTGAATGGAAGAAAAACAAAATTGGAATTCAGACTATAACTGAAGTAGCCACTCTCAAACAATTATATTTTTCCCTAGAAAAAGGTGACTGAATTGATTGTATGATAATAGGATGATGATGATGATGATGATGATGATAATGATGACAAAATTGTTCATATATGGATTTTGCCATTTTTCTTTTGACAGTTCATATACCATCAGATACTCAGTTTTATCCACATTTTAGGAAATCGAATCTTCTTCAGGAAATTATACTGATTCTCAACCATACTGGCTTATCATTGAGATACGTGGAAGTTAAAAATCCATATAGGTTGATGGTGCCAGGTTGGAGAAGACTGCTTTAATTGCTTGGAAATGTTTGAACCAGAAATGTATAAAGTATCTTCTCCTTAGGTTCTCTTAGGTGTTTAATTTTATCCAGATTGAATTTTCAACATTCTGTTCTGCTAGTAGAGAATTGTAGTCTAAAATCTTCATTTGGTTACCCTATCCTACCTCAAAAGAGTATATTTGTAGAAGAAATTTGATGTTGTTGTTCATAGGGAATGTACACTGAAACACTTTCTTTAAGGACTCCCAAATTCCAAATAACATGCTTCAGAGTATATGGGAGCACAAAAGTGGCTCCTGTTTCCAATTTTTTTAAAACAGCATTGCCTTTTTCTATGATCATAAAATTGCTTGGAGAAAGTTACAGACACATGTCTCTGCATGCTGCAAAAATTCCTATTGGGTTGAATCCAAAGGATTACACAGCCTTGAAAATATGTTTTGTAGTTGTAACCTGTGCCAGGTAAAAGCAGGATTGCAAATTCATGTGGCAAGATTCATAGGGAATCTTTGACCTAATGACTGTTTGTTCAAACTTACGATGGTACTGAACGAAAGAACATATCACCCTCCCTCCCAAAGTTTCCGCTGTTACAGCAGCCCTGCAGTCTCAATAAAAATTGGGATGCTTGACAGCACATCTGTCTTTAATAACCTCAAGTCCCCTTCATCAGAGGCAGGGAAGCATTTCCTAGTTAGGCCCATCAGTTTTCCCCCTGCTTCACCACACCCAGAAGGCTTGGGCCCTTTCCCTACCCAACTGCTTACCTTCCCTTTCCATGCAGCTTGTGACATGCATTACTAATCAAAGTGAGGCACAGTTACTGTAGAAAGCTAGCCAGCGTGATACTTCAAAAGATAGAAACAACCCTAAATCATTACTAGGATTGGTGAATATCTTGCAGTGGTCTGAAGCTCTTTGGAAACATCACATTTGATAGCTTCCTGAGGAAGCTGTACCTCATTGTTGACTGGTTGGGCTTGTCAACAGTTGCATGAATTGAAAAGTTAAGTAGACTCATGAGTAGTAATTTGAGGAGGGGGGGAGACCTGTCTGCCGTCAGGTCTTGTTGACTAAGGCCTCCCAGCTAATAACAAATTTCCATGCGCCAATTTGCATTGGCCCTCCCCACCCGTGAAGCACCTCTGCAAGTGGCTTAATAACTGTAATGGGTGAAGCTAGGATTGTGGTTGTTGAGCAAGGCAGTCACAGGTGTGTCTCACTTAATGACTATAATGACTTACTACCCAAATTTTGGCCTTGGTAGTGGTCATATGTCAAGGACCACCTATTAGCAGAGATAGGAAATGGCTAGGAGTCTTTTTGCCCTGTATTTCATTAATTCCTCGGGGGAAAAGTTTGCTTTATGGCTAGATAAATTACATCTTTTAAGTTTCTTGAATTTAGAGGTTGGTAACTGAATAATTTAGAGTCCTTCAGCTACCTATTTTAAGAAGATAAGGCCTGTGATGAAAAAATAGCTACTATTCTTAGAGAGTTATCTGTCCCCTTTATGAAGTGCTTCTGTAGGACAGAAGCAAAGTTTTTTTGCAAAGCTTCAGTCCTATTCCAATCCTAACCTTCTTTCATGGCTTTTTCAGATAGAGGATATGTCTGATACAGCCTTTGCTGCTCTCCATGCTAAGTGTGAGGAAATGGAGCGAGCCAGGTGGCTGTGGAGCACAAGTTTGCCACCACAACGGCGAGGTAGCAGGTAAGACTGGCTGCTGCTTCAGAAGCAGAATGCTTAGCAACCTCAACACTTCAGTTATAAGCACCTGCTGTTAACTTTTCAGCAGCATTGCAGCAAATACCATATCCCTGTTGAGATAGAAAGCTCATTTGGGCATGAATAATGGTGGGGAGGGTGTTTGCAGAAAAGCATTTCCTGGAGCTAAATTGTTTGCACTAGTGAGAATATTTCCTTCAGTAAAAGAAGTTGATCTTTATTTGTATGAGTGTTCCTGATACCAGGGGCATTATTTTCCAGGAAGAGTTCAGAAGCTTTACAGTCTTACATGACTTGGGAATCACATCTACTACAAAGTATAATATGATAGATCCCTGCTCCAAGAAGGTTAGACCCTGAACTTCAGAGAAGTACAAACAGAGGGTGGGGGGAATGGAAAATGGAAGTTGGGATAGAGAAAAGATCTCTCAGCTACTTTTATTTCATGTGTGAAGGTGCTTTTTAACAGTTTATGTCTTTTGAATTTTCAATATTTCTGCAAAGGTACTATCTAAAACAAGATGCATTCTCCATACAAGCCCTTAATTTAGATAAAGAGAACCCAATTAAACATGGAGTCAAAAACAGTATATCTGTTAATTTATTAATCAGGGAAAATAATCTAAAGCCACATATTTGTATTTGGCAGAAATATATAAATCTCTAAAATTATCAGTTTGATATTGTCTTGGTATTTCAGTCAATGAGGAACAGTGCGGTAGCTCATTGGTTAAGATGCTGGGCTTGTTGGCTGGAAAAGCTACAGCAGGTTCGAGACTCAAGCGCCACATGACAGGATGAGCTGCTGTCCTCACCCCAGCTCCTTCCAACCTAGCAGTTCAAATGCGAGTAAATACATAGATATCACTTTGGTTGGAAGGTAACGCTTTGTGACTTAATACTGGCCATGATCACAGAAATGTCTTCTGGTAGTGCTGGCTCAGAGATGAGCCCTCTCCCTCTTAATTGGCAAAAACTAGTAGAGTAAAATCCACAAGGACTTTACTGTACCTTTTTATTTCAATCAGTAAGGTGACAATCAGGTTTGAGTGTGAGAGATCCTGCTTTATTTAAGAAGCACAGTTAAGAAGCACAGTTATTCATTATCAAAGTCTAATCTTCTCAACAGGTGTGTCTTTGTGTCGTGGCTTAAAGATTTCTAAGGACCTCTGAAAAACAGTTGTTAATGCTCACTAGTTTGGAAGTGGTTTTCATATTATTTTCAAGGAGTTTGGACTTCACTAGTCCACTGTCAGGCAGATGTGTTTAATTGCCTCCATTTGTATGCTTTTGCTATTTTCCACATGAGAAGTTGGCCAAGCAAGAACACAATAAGATCAAAGAACCCCAGGGTAATGTCTTAAGAAACTAGAGGCCAATTTTTCATAGGTGAATGTCAATATCCGTGAGACCATCCTCAGGAGGAAACTGAAGAACAATGCTGTGCATGGCAAGGTTGCAAGGAGAAAGCCAGTAGTACTTTCCAAAAGGGAAAAGAGAAAAAAGATGCTCATGTGTAGTTCACAAAATACTATCTGGATGAGCCTGAAGGCTATTAGAAGAATGTTCTGTGGATACCAAAATTACGATTATTTTGACTGGAGTAAAAAGTGTTAATGTTTAGTAAAAGGCAAATCCTACCTTCCAGTATGAAACCTTCCCATCTTTGAAACATGGCAGATCATGGCTTGCTTTGCCATTTCTGGATCAGGACAGCTTGCCATTGTTGACAGAACTATTCTGAATTAAACCAGCAAATTTTATAGAAAAACGTCAGGCTATCATCTGTGCCCTAAAGCTCAACTGCATCATGCAGCAGGATGATGACCCAAAACACACAGGTTGCATGACCAAAGAATAGTTAGAACAGAAGAAAGTTTTGAAATTGCCAAGTTTTAAGTCCTGATCTTGATCCTATAGAAATGTTGTTGAAGCCCACCAACATCCCTGAGTTGAAGCTTTTCTGTAAGGAGGGATGGGTAAAATTTCTCCAGGCTGATTGCAGACTGATCAATAGTTAATGGAAACATTTAGTAGCAGTTACTGCTACCTAAGGGAGGCACACCAATTATTAAAAGCAAAACTTTTCATATTTACACCCACATGTGCTCAAACATATAGCTTTGGATTATTTTCATGTCTTTGATTCATTTAATTGGGTTCTCTTTATCTAGTTTTAGAAAGTGTGGAGAACAGGTCAGATTCTAGGTCATATTTTTATAGACATACTAAACTTGAAAAGGTTCATAAGCACCACTATAACTGAGTTCTTGAAATGGTAAATAGAGTTTGTGTCAAAAGCTTTTGGATGAAGGATAGATTCAGAAGGCGGGGAGGACATAAGAGAGAAATTTTGAGAGAATTTCAAGTGTAAAAAAGAGTAAGACTTTTCTGAAAGAAGGGGACCTTGTGTAAAGAGAGCATGGCCATCATGGGCAGAGATTATCCAAGAGAGGAGGGAAATGATAAGGACCATGCCAAGGTTCTTTAGAATAGGGGTTTTTTCATTGGTAAGTAACTTCATTTTCCTGATGTCATTTACTGCTTCTAAGCTTCACTTACGATTTGTCTGGATTAAGATGGGAGACTGTAATAGAAGAGTGAAGAAAGATTGTACCAATTAATAATTGCCATCCTTATGTATTAGTATTTATTTTAATTTCAGGTCATACAGGTCTACAGATGGACAGGCAACCCCACAGTTGGGGAACCCATCTACTCCACAGCCAGCCTCACCTGATGTTGGGAACTGCTGCCCCCATTCAGATTTCTCCCATCTATACTCTCCACGCAGCCCCATCAGTCCTGACCTGTTCTCTGGTCCTCATACCCCTTTGTCTCGAGACTCCATGCGGCATCTGTCAACAGAGGATACCCGTTGTTCCACACCTGATTCTAGCCTTGATGAGCAGGTGAGTGAATGGATCTTTTCTGGCATTTAATGAAACAATCTATGACAATGTTGGTCTTGTAGGTGAGGATTGCCCCTGTTAAATTGACTTGTTTCTTTTTACCTACAAAGATTAAAAGTGTTCTTGGTTTCTGCCCCCAGATTTGGGGGATACCAGCTGCATACAGACTGAAAATTACATTTAGTTGCAGTTCTATTCCAAAAGAATATTTCTGGTTTCCAGATTCCGTCTTGTATTAGTCTTGAGTGTTTACACACAGTAGCACTGTTGTAGTTGCTCAGTGTCTTTCATTACGAGGGCTTCCAGATAAAGTGCCATGGGACACAGAGGTGAGGAAACCTATCAATCACTCTGCCTTTTCTTCCCAGACTGTGCAGCCCTGGGAACGGCGCACTTTCCCACTGATCTACAATCCCAAGACTGAGTGTGAGGAACAGACAGACCCACAGGACCGGTCATCACGTTGCACGCGGCGCACATCAGGCAGCAAGCCCTCCCGAGAACCAGACACTGCCTCCATCTCACCTTCCCTTGCTTGCTTCAAGAGCCGGAATTCGGGGGCCACAGCCACAGTTCAGCGGCCGGCCCACAGATAAGAGAGGGACAGGAAAGCGGAAAAAAAGAAAAAAAAATCCACCAAATTAACTCTTGGCATTAAAAGTTTCTGAAATCTGTGTTTGATATTCAAACATCCTGCCGGGAATTTTCACAGTTTTTAGTGAATTTAAGGAGTTTAGAAACTGTTTTCTTTCTTTCACTCCTTCTCCCCCCCTCCTTTCTTTCCACGTTTCTTTGTCTCACACATACCTTATCCAGTGCTGTGGTCTGATGAGGAGAGAAAACCTGCCACTCCCTCCCTGACGTAGGTGTACACTTCTCAGAAAGGAGAGTGAAGCTGGCTGTTTGACCCTGGAATTAGTTCTCTGGTGAAAGGATACTTTTCATTTGTTTTGTTTTTTTCTTTTACTGTTTAATGTCTGTTTTCTTCACCTGCCAACATCACAGTGCCCTCCCTCACCCTTAAAAGTTTAGTGAAGTGAAATTAGTGGTAACAAGTGATGTTTCCTGAAAGAGACCTTCCCTCCCTCCCACCACCCACTGGCACTAGAAAGCACTTGCAATGCAAACTCAAGATCACTTGGTTCCTTAAGGGATAGCTACCCATTGCACCTACTACCAACAAGAAGCTCTTCTCCAGCGACCTTCAATATGTTCTGGGGTTTTCTGCTGCTTCTGAGAATGTCTCTCCATATTAAGCAAGAAGTTCAGTTGTGCGAGAAAAAGCAATTTTCCATAATCAGCCTGGATATGTTTTGGATGTTTTATTCATATCGTGTTTTGTTTTTTAATGGCAGATTAGTGGGGAGAAGGCTGACAGCCATTCATTTCAAGAGGAACCTTTTTTCCATGCTTTTTTTTTTTTTTTTGCTGGATGTGATCTAGGGTTACTTTCTTTCCTTTCCCTGTTAATTACTAACACTTCTGTGTTTTCTTTTAATTTTGCATTCTGTCCATTAGTTTGAAAGCTGTAGGTTATACATCTGCAGCTAATAGATTGCAATACAGTAGTGTTGAGCCTTAAGTACTGGGAGCGATGTCACAGGATTCAAAAATTTGCCACCCCAGATCCACAAGCCATATAGTGAGTGTTGTATAATCTTATTGTTCCCTTTTATTCCACCCTCTATAAAAAAAGTAGTCTATGCATTGTTTGAGATTGCATTTAAATTTGAACATATGTCTTGAGTACCAAAATATTTGTTTTTTCCAGAGAAAGATTGGATTTTGTTTTTCACCTCTACTTCTTATCTCAACTGCAACTTACATGTTTTGAGGCAGAAATAAATCTCAATCATGTGCCCCAGCCACCCACCCCAGAAAATGGCTTGGGCTGAGTTTTGCCAAGCTGAACAGATCTCATTTTTAAATATATATTTAAAGAGGCAATTTGGAGAAATGA
>JAHWGE010348725.1:0-13208 GCA_019457695.2 Chrysopelea ornata
ATTTTAGCTACACTAGGGTTTATTTATGTTCTTCTATGTGCTTACTGATTAAAGAATAGATAATCTTTGTATACTGTTATATTGTCACCATGGCACTATCCATGTATTATAAGGAAGTATCAGTGGGGAACTCCAAATATTGTAAAAATAATTTGGGATGGGTGACCCAACAGTGAAATCCACAGAGCGGGCCTTGAGCATTGGGTACCAGAACACCAAACAAGAGCGGATGGATATAGAATAAATTATCATGGAAGAATTATGGCTGCTAGTCTGTCTAGAAACCTGAATATCTGACAATTTCTCCAAAGGTAGGGCAATCTTCTCTTCAAAGTCTGACTTATAGAAGACAAGTTCATGTATAGAAATTCATTAGGGTTGTTGGTTGTTGGGATTTTTGTTTTTTACAACCTTATAGTTTTATTATAATTTACTGTTGCAGAGTAAAGCCAGGAGCCAGTTGCATTACATGGAGATGCAGCAAGAATTGGACGTTAGAGAACAGGAAATTCAGCATTCCCTTATTGATCAAAAAGAGGTAAAATATCAGTGGGACATGAAGTAAGCAAGAGCATAGGATTGCAACCACTTCTTCAAACTTTCACAGCACTGTGGCATTTTCCCACTTTCAGATGAAATATACTTTATGTTGTCAGCCTGATTGATAGAAGTGTATTTCTTGCAACAGAAGCAGCGCCACCTGCTGGAAGCTTGTCCTTTGTTTCAAATCATCATTTTGAAGCGGCTGTTTTCAATACTTTCAATTTTATGCAGAAACACTGGCTGTTGTTTACCGCAAGAGAAAGTGACACCACTTTGGAAGCTTGCTATGAAATATTTATTTACATAGGCTTCTTACTTGCTTTCACTATTAATGACTCCAAGCAAGCAGATTGCATTCCTACTTTCTGGTAACAAGATTAAAGCAATACTCTTCTTTTGAACCACCAAGAACAACAAACACACCCAAGTACATAACATACACTACTGTAGGAGGGGCCTAATCCCATCCACCCTGAATGCCTTCTGGAACACTCAAGGCTTAATAGCTTTAGACAGTCTGAGCTTGGGAGATATGTTGTTCCAATGGAGGCAGTGACCGAACAAACTCTCCCTGGTGGCACTTGATGATGACACTGCTTCGGAGTGAGACTCCAGAGGGAGATCTCCCTTCTAGATCTTCTTGGACAGGTTGAAATACCATAGGGAGATATCTCTTCAAACTATTCTGGTATTTTTGAGCTTTTATTGCCAGCTTCCAATTTGCTGCCTGCAATTACTGATGGCGTGCAACCCTCATAATTCTGTAATTGCACGCTCAAAATTCCCATTGAGTAGAAATTATGCAAATTGCAATCCTTTGGGAGGTCACAAGACTGAAGAGATCTGTTTATCTATGGAACAGAGTTGCGCTAGGTGGAAACATAAAAGAAAAACAAACGTACGTATAGCTTAGTTGAAGAATATGCATTCTCAGAAATTAGTAACATTACCACTTCCTCTGCCTAACCTCAGCCACTTGATCTCTAGTGATCCCTGGAGGAGTTTTAGACATGTCAAAGGTTGTTTCCAATGGAAGCTTACTTCCAGGCCCAGTCTTTGAATAGACTGAACAAACTGTTTTCAGACAGAACAAATATTTTTCACATTAGGTTGCTTTTTTTCCCCCTTGTCTTTAACTGTGTCACATCCAGCGACATCCAGCAGTTGCCTGTTCCTCTTCCCAGCCACAGTCCCTCCACCCTCGATTTCTATCTTTGTGAAAAAATAGAAATCTGCTCAGTTTTTGCTATTTTCCAGTTTTTAATTGCACAGGACATTTTACTTTAAAAAGATGGGTATCAGTGGTGGGTTGCGCCCAAACCGGGGCGAACCGATAGCAGTGAAGGGAGGCTCCGCCCACCCACTCAGACATCATCAAAAAACGCTCTGTGCATAGGCAGAATACCTATGTACTGCGCGCTCGCAAAGCGAGCACGTGCACATGCGCGCTACCAATAGCAAATTAATAGCCCCAGGATTTGAAACCCACTACTGGTGTGTATGTATGTGTGTGGAGAGTCAATGTTATTTCAAATGGGTGGAGTGCCACCTGCTTTTTTCCAACCCAGCTTCTGATTTGGGAGACTTAAAACATTCAGTTGCAGAAGAGCCTACCTGACAAGTGGTTATTAAAGGTGGATGGACAGGAGAAAGGCCAGTGGGGGATAACAAATCCGCTTTTTCCTTGCCTCTGCTCCACAACCACTGAAGAGGCTCAGAAGGTGAAAAAGAAGCGAGAAATCACAGAAGTTGCAAGTGCCGGGATAGCAGCCAACCCCCCCTCCCCTCTCATTTCTCTGCCATTCACTTGCCATCTATTCCCAGCTCAGGAAATTGTGAGTTGGGCAGGGCAAGGCGGCATCACAATAGCTCATGGTGGACACAAGCAGTGGTGGGTTGCTACAGGTTCACCTCAGATCAGGCGAACTGGTAGCGGCAGCGGTGGCAGGAGGCTCCGCCCACCTAACCAGCATTGTGCGTGTGTGTGAGCGTGCATGTGTGCAAACTAAATTGAAACCCAATACTGGACATGAGGCTACTGGGAGGAGAGTGGAAAAGTGCCATCTGTTTCATTAACTTTGCCATCTTCCCCCAAGCCTTCAGCCCTTAGCAAACTAGGTCCCATCTGGTTTCACCACCACCACACTATCAGGTTTCTCTTGTAAGAAGAGCCCAAGATGGCAGCATCCCTGGCCTCCCTTCTATTTCTACCTCTGGAGCCAGCTAAAGAATTATATTCTGCCTTTATGTTTTTTCAATAATTCAAGGCAGCAGACATAATACTTCTTCCTTTTTTTGTTTGCCCCACAACAATAACCTTGTGAAGCAGTTGGGCTTAGAGAGAATGACCGGTCATTCTCTCTAAGCCCAACTCTCAAAGTCACCCAGTTGGCTTTCATGGCTAAGGTGGGATTAGGAGCCTCAGTTTTCTGGTCTCTAGCCTGGTGCCTTAACCACAATACTAAACTACACTACTGGATTTTTCTTTTTTCTCAGCTTGAAACTCAGTTGCTCAGTCTCAGAGAGAAGCAATTGGTGACCAGCACCCAAACCCAGCAACTGCAACAAATCAAGAGCAGCCTTGAAAATCAGCTGCAGCAAACCCTCCATCAGCTTCAAAAGACTGAAAGGTGCTTGGATGTCATGAAAGATAGAATATCCCAACTGTACAGCGAAGACAGGTGAGTCCTAATAATGGTATGGGTGGTTGCCTTGGAAGAAGGTCTGCACATTTCAGTTGGTCCCAGATGCTTTCAAAAAGAGAGTGGACAACCAAGTGTCTGAAATGGTATCTCCTGCTCTAGCAGAAGGTTGGACTAGAAGACCTTCAAGGTCCCTTCCAAATCTATTATTTTATGTTCTATGCAAAGTGCACTGGCCACTCATGCTACCTGATGCCTATCTCTTCTCTCTCTGTTGAGTAGCATCATCAGTTTTGAGGACCATGGTCTTCCTGCATCTCCCACCCTTGTTTTTTATTTGGTTGCTGTTAAATGATTTTCCGCTGTTCTTTGCACTTCACTGGGCTAGGAAAACTGGATTCAGAGCCCTGGTCCTTGTTGCCTTGGCCCAGCAGCACTTCTGGGTCTTCTTTTGTTCAAAAGCTCTACGTTAAATAAAAACCTGCTGATTTTAATATTGATCCTTTGGGGCCAAATGACACAAAACTTTTCCTCTCATCTTTAGAGCAGCTTTTGTCAACAGGGATTCCATGAGAGATTGTGATTTAAAAAAAATGTTTTGGACTTTGCCACATGATGTTTACAATGGTGGGAATTTTTACTTGCCTCAACTCAGCTGCCCAATTGCCACTTTGGTTCTGTTTTTGTAAATGTTGTAAAACCATGGATTGTATAGGTTAGAAGTGAATTTTGCTGGAACTTTTTGTATGTTTGCAATGTTTATGCAGGGCTTCTTTGAGACTTGAAAGGTCTCGGATTTTATTTGAGGGTTCCTACAGAATGAAACTTACATATAGGATGAAATATACAGGAACACAGTGGCTCAGTGGCTAAGATGCTGAGCTTGTCGATCGAAAGGTCAGCAGTTCAAATCCCTAGTACCGCGTAACAGGGTGAGCTCCCATTACTTGTCCCAGCTTTTACCAACCTAGCAGTTCAAAAGGACGTAAAAAATGCAAGTAAAAAATAGGGATCAACTTTGGTGGGAAGGTAACAGCGTTCCGGCACCTTCGGCACTTTAGTCATGCCGGCCACATGACCACAGAGACGTCTTTGGACAGCGCTGGCTCTTTGGGTTTGAAACGGAGATGAGCACCGCCCCCTAGAGTTCAGAATGACTAGCACATATGTGCAAGGGGAACCTTTACCTTTACCTTTTACAGGATGAAAAGACTGATAGCCTGGACCAGACCACTTTCTCAATTTCAGCAACTTAAGATGGGTGGACATGCAGGAGATTACTGGGAGTATGAAACCAGCAATCTTAAAGTTGCTGAGGGTTAGAACCATAAATCGATAATCCAAGTCTCTTTTTCAGATTAGGCACACTGTTACAAGACAGTTTATTGCCTGTGTGATACCCTTGCAGGGGAAGATCTTCCAAACTTTATTGAACGTTTTGATAACACCACAATGTTTTATTCACTATTAATTTTTGTTTTATGCTGTTTTAAGGCACTTCCACATGAAGTTTGTGAGGTGGTTGTTGTTGTTTTTGTTGCTGTTCCTGGATTGGCTCTGTACCTGATCATGCTATCCCACTTGGCAGGAGATCAACTGTGTGCAAAAGTTTGGAAGATTTGAGATGGCTTTTTTCCTTGCTGCTGCTGCAGCAGGATTTTAAACAACTCAAGACAGGACGATGATTTTTCCTTTCTGTTCTCAGTATTTTTTTAATGGGTAGAAGGAACACAATGAAAGGCCCTTTTCAAATTTTGTGGAGGAAATGAACTGAAGCAGTAGTGAAGTGAAAATATCTTTATTCTCACTATTTTGTCCATAAAATGTGCATGGACCTATTCCTGACAAACAGTGTGAAAAACAAATGGAATGGGACATTTGGCTTGAACCCTTCGCCTTGCCTGTTTCTCCTTAAGGTTTTTGCCTCTGTGTTATTAGTTACAGACTTTTCTCCTTGGCTGGCCCTCCCCCAGTCTTTCACCCTGGCACGTTGGCCATGGCCCCTCCATCCCAGGCCCTTCACCGGGGCCCATTTGTCAAAGTACAGTTTATGTTGGGCTTTTGGCCACCCAGGACAATTCACAGCCAGCCAATTGGTGCAGGGACTCAGGGGCTTTGGGAGTGGAAGAGTGGGGGCTGCAGTTCAGAGGGATTCTACAGCTCCCCCCATCTTTTGTGGCAAAGAGATGTGAACCAGCCCTTGTCTCAGGCAGTTTGGACAAAGGTGGGATGTTGTTGGCCCTCCTGAGCCTCTCTCTTAACTGCACCCTCACTATCCCACTCCCAAAGCCCCTGAGTCCCTGCACCAATTGGCTGGCTGCAAATTGTCCTGGGTGGCCAAAAGCCCAATGCGAACTGCACTTCGACTAATGGACTGAGGCGAAGGGACTGGGATGGAAGGGCCGTGGCTGATGTGCCAGGGCAAAAGGATGGGGGAGGGCCAGCCGAAGAGAAAAGTTTGTGGCTAATAACACAGAGGCGAAAACCTTAAGGAGAAACAGGCATGGTGAAGAGTTTGAGCTGAAAAGTCCTAGACCTCAAACAAATGTACATCTCTTTGAATTCCATCATGGAAGAAAGACTAAGATGCTCAGAAACCAGACTGATTATTTGCAGGACTGAATGAAGCACTTCTTAGCTAATGGAAATGCTTGTGGTTTTTTTCCCATCTGGATAAGTGCTTGCATCATTAAAACACCCACTCCCATCAATATCTATTAATTTGCTCCACTGGCACCATGGTAACTTGATAACCATAGAACAGCTCAATTTCATCCTCCAATAATTTTGCACAAAAAGGTGGGATAAGCATGTGGAGTGATGGCAGGAGAAAGAGCATTTTAATTCTACTAGTACTCTTAACCCGTCGTGAAATAAATATTCAGAGGCTGTTCTGTTTTTGAAAAACCTTTATTAGGGATGCAGTGTGATTATTTTCTTTTCCTAGAACACCTTGAGAGAACACCCATTTCTCTTTGCACCATCAATTGTATTTCCATCCTCTGTACACATTATTTTATTAGTTTTGACTGTATTCCTGCTATCAGGTGTGTATCTCGACTGAAGCAATTCACAAAGGTGCATGGAAGAAATGGAAACATCTGTCCTATGTTTCTTCTCTTTGCAGAGACCCAGAAATGGAGGGAGACACCAGCAAGGATCCTCACTCTACTCAGGTACTATTTGCTCATTGCTGACACCAACATTTTCTTTGGAATTAATACTGGAGGTAGCTTTCTGATAATATCTAAGGTTTATGTGGTCATTGAATTTAATAGGACACAACTTCTGCTTTCACAAAGCCTCATTTCCTGTGTTTCTATATGAGTCACTGTTTGTTTTGCATCCTTTGATTAGAAGCAGAATGGATTCCCTTGTAAGTTATTTATTCTGTATAAGCTGTATAAGATTTATTCAGTGATCCAGGTAGATAGATGGATAACAGCTTTTCTCATCATTCATCTTTGTAGCTTCAGCAGGAAAAAAAACCGAGCAAGTATATTTTATTAATGTAACTTCTATATTCTCTTTTAATAGCTAACAATTTTTTTAAAATTATATAAAACAACTCCAGTCTTAGTGGAGCGTCCATAGCAATATCCCTTTAAGAGCTATTAAAAGTTTAAAGATTAACACATTCATTTCTTACATAAGCTTTCATGGACTACAATTAATTCATCGAGTATACAGAATGTTGTTTAGCTATTTTAAAATAAAACTGTAGCTTAGTACATATATAACCTTATGCTATGCCAACCTTTGGTAGCTGTAATCAATAAAGTTTAAAGATTAAAGTTACAATAAAGTTCAAAAAGTATTCATTTGACTTGATTTTCCCTACTGCTGTGCTACTTTCTAGAAATTCTGTACATGGTTTCATTTATTATTTCCAAAATGATTTTGACTCCTATACATATATAGTCATCAGCAAGTAAATTTAATCTGATAGTATGGTATTTATTTCTAATTTCATGGGTGATTTGTAAGCTTTAATAAAGAATCTTCAACAAATCCAAAGTAGGTTGTAGGGAAATGAAATGTCCCACTGAAGATGTTAAATATTTCCTTATAGGAATTAATTCTGATAGAAGAGCTTGGAAAATAAATAACTTTTTTTAATGCTATTTTCTTATAAAAGATAATAAAGTTTAAAAGTTTGCTGGAGAAAGGAACATATGTGAAACACTTTGATTCAGTGGAAGATTATATTGCTGCTGTGCTCTTAAAGTCCTTGAGCTGGGCTTTTTTTGCCTTTGTTCCCCATTGGTTCCTGTCACATCAAAAATGAAAAAGCTGCACAATTGTCTCTTTAGAAATTGGGAAAATCACAGTAGTAGATCATGCTGAATAGTATTTTGCACAAACTAAATACAGAATTAATCTTAAATATTTTCCTTCTTGCCTTTCTTCCTTCTCTAAGGATCCTGTGAATTTAGATGAGATGATCTTCTCTCAACAGGAGGTGAACATGGAACATATTCTGAATGAGGATAAAATGGATAGTTCTATACAACGGTAAGGGTCAAAACACATCTATAACTGCTTTTATATAAAGATAGGATAGAAGGGAAAGGAATAGTTTCCTGTATAGGTGGGGTCAGGAGCTTCTAAGGCAAGAGTGAAGAAACGGGTGTATTCAAGAACTTAAAACCTAATTCGAATTCTGAGCTTCCATTATCCATTAACTCACGTGCTAGAGAACAAAGGAAAAAGCGATCCAGACTGCACTTTATAACAGAACAAAAAACCCTTAAAGAAAATTTCTTCAAATCTTCTGCAAAAGTGGATATCCACCTTCAGTAGAGAACATTATTATGGTACTTGATGAACTGGGCTCCAAACTTCTTACTCCTACTGCTGCTAGTAAAAAGCAGAAGCCATCCCCCCCCACCCAATACTATTAAGGGTAAATGCAGATATTCCTTGGTTAACAATCACTTGTTCAACAATCATCTGAAGTTATGACAGAGCTGAACAAGTGATGGTTATGGCTGGTCCTCAAAGATGTGGTTGCCATTGGTGATCTTGCCTGCTGTTTCCCCACAAACAAAATGAATGGAGGACTCAGGAGGAGCCAGAAGGGATGACTGTAAGTTGCTCTCCTTCTCCCAGTCTTTCTTCTTTTAAGCCTTGCAAGCCACCCACAGATCTCCCCACACTCTCCCTGAGCTTCATGTTCACATTGTGCCTCTCCAGCCACTCATGCACCCTCACTCATCTTCCCTGAGCCTTGTGCTTCCCTGAGCCTTGTGCTTGCCTCATGCCTCCCCTGCCACTTGTGCACTCTTCTGTACCCCCTCCCACCGATCAGCAGCCACCCCAAACACCCCTCCACTTCTTCCATGCCTCCCCTGCTACTCATACACCCCCTTGCTCCTTCTCCCACCTGACAGCAGCCACCAGCTGGCCTGTTTTTGAGCTGCCTGGGACTTGTAACTTCTTACAGGCTTTCCCACTGATTTTGGTTGTTGAAAACAGGCAGAAAGTTGTAAACTGGTGGTTGCTTAATGACCCAGGAACTTTTCTTAATAATGTGCCAGGGATTGCCATTGCTAAGGGATGGGGCCATGTGACATTGTGCTTTACAGCTGAAATGAACAGAACAGCCGCATCATTTAGTGATTGAAATTCTGGTCCCAATTGCCATTGTAACCCAAGGACTACCTGTACCATGATGGCAAGGTGAAGTTGAACCTGCACTCATTCAATAATGGACAAGCTAAAGGATATTTAATGCATATAGGGATTCCATATTCTTGGTAGGTACTTTTGTGTCACTAGAATTCAGTGAGCTCTAGGATCTGTGTCCTTAAGAGCACTCATTTCTTTTTTTTTTCTTTGTATTGTTAATGATGTGACAGGATATCTGATGATGTGACATCAATGACTGAAGCTGATGTAGAATCCTGTAGAAGAGTGATTTCCACTGAAGAGGATTCTTTGATAGAGCCTTTTGTAGATGAAGATCAATACTTTCCACAGGAGCCTTCAGATACAAATTCTTTGTTTAAAGAGTTGAATGAGGCTATTGCAGCACAGAACAAAATCTCTGGAACCCATTATCAAGAAATAGATGATCTTGGTTTTCAACAAGAGCCCTTGGATCATATTAAATATCCTGAAAATTCTCAACAAAATATAATGCCTCTGTCTCCAATAAAAGAATGCTCAACAAACAAAACCATACAAAATAGAGTTTCTGAAGTGGCTATATCAGGGGCAGGAGGTCGTTTTAGAGAAGTACCAGTTCGTGTACAAGTCAGAGATATGGAGATGAAGAGAGCGAATTTTTCTAAAATCAGAAAGGAAGTCAAAACTACAGACCCTACACTGACAGAAGGGTTTGCTTCCATGATTCAACCTTTTGTCTATTCAGACTCGACAATACAAGTCAGTGACTACAAGAAAAGCCCAACTGAAAGTGGGATTCTCTTTTTAGAAGGGGAAACCCAACCTGAACATAAAAATAAAGTTTTAAAACACAGTGATACCATTCAGGTTCCACAGTTATCCACTGAAGAAGGTGTGGCAAACCAGTCTGCAAAAATGAAAATTCTAGATAAAAAGGTATCTCAGACGCAACATTCTCTACTGAAAAATGTGCCATCAGAGTATTTTCTGCCCAAGGTGGCTCTACCCAAGTTACCTGCAAGGCATAATCCAAGCAGTCAGTTACAAAATATGTTTGGACGAGGAATGCACACAGAATTTGCTGAAAGGCTGAAGATGTACTCATCAGAAGGCAGAAGAAAAAGATGGATTGGTCCATCTGAGTATAAGAAGAATCAAGAGGTCAGTGCAGAATTTAATGAAGAAACCAGTGTTAGAACAGAAGTTTGTGATTGCCAGATGAATAAAGAAACTTCAAAAGACACGGCCATTCTGTATTCTCATCCAGATCACTTTTATAATGTGCTATTTGTAGGAGATTCTAATGTTGGCAAAACTTCCTTTTTAAACAAGTTGCAAAATGATTCTTTTGAAGCAAAAGTGACTGCAACTATAGGTATGAATCGTGCTTGGAAATCATGTGACAATATATAGATTTTTCCTTTTGAAAAGTCTGCTTTTGCGTTGTTGTTTTTTGTTTCTTTGATTTTGCTTTGACTTAGGACTCTTTTAATAGAACTATGAGATTTGGGTTACAGAAATCCAGATGACTAAGTGTCATTAAAATGACAGCAAGTGTCATTTTAATGTAATATTGCATTAATAACAGCAATAATAATAGTTGTTTTATTGTTATTCAAATATAACCCAACAGGATGCAAATAACTTTTAGCTGGAACTATTCTATAATGAAGTAGGATTTTTTTAAAAAAGAAAACATAAACATTTTAGCTATATGGAGCTAAACAACTTCAATATCTCGAAGGAAAACAGATTTCTTGGGATTCTTTTTTTTTAAAATGGGCTCATGTTATGCGTACAAAGAGGTAACTCTTTCTGAATTGGAAGCCTTTGGTTTGTACTGAATACCACCTACTATTAATGCTGGTTCTACTTCCATCTCGCCATGGCCAACTCACAATGGCCAACTTGCTATGGCCAACTTGCTATGGCCAACTTGCTGCAACCAAATCAGCCGTGGCTGACTCACCGCAGGACAACTTGCCATAGCCAACTTGCTGCCGGGACAAGAGTTTCACCAATATCAAGGAGGCAAATTGCTGGGAGGCAGATTTTTTTTTCTTGTTTTCCTCCCCAAAAGCTAGGTGAGCCTTATACTTCAGAGCATCTTATAGTTCGAAAAATATGGTAAACTGAATTGTTGAATTGTTCTGCAGCAAGTTGTCCTGTGGTGAGTTGTTTCACAGCGAGTTGGCCGTGGCAAGTAGACTGTGACAAGTTGGCCGTGGCGAGTTGGCTGTGAAGAGTAGTCCCATTGTGTTTCCTACTGCCTCTGTCAGGGTCCCTTTTGGAGATAATTAGCTTTTTGTATACGAGAGGTATCTTCCAACCAACATGGCCCTTTTAAGTGCCATGATGTGCTATATAAATAATGCACCAATAGAGTGAATTCCTTTTGTCCTGGCACTTTTGTTACTTAAGTAGGACTTCTGATAAATAAGGGCAAACATTATTTTTTTCTTCTGTATATCTAATGTTGTTCCTTCCTTGGATTGTAATATAATTGGACAACCATGCTTTAAGTTGAACTGTATACACCTTTAAAGGAAAGCATAGGCAGGATGTGTATCTTCTTTACATTATCTCATTTCTCCTAGGAGGATTTTGCATAAGCTTCCATTTCTTTTCTTTTTAATGGTATAGTTAACATGAAAGACAGTCCAAAGTCATTCTCTGCCTGCAAATAGCAATGCTAGGTAAAACCTTGATTTTATTAACACCTGAAAAATGATTGATCTTCAATATGCTACTCCTATCTGTAAAATTCCTGCTTGCATTCCTTTTTATTTTGTTTTATTTTATTTGAGCCAGCTTGAAGCTTGACCTGAATTCTATTGTAAATAATTGCATTGTATTCTGTAGGAATAGACTATCGGATCAAAAACCTGATTTTGGATAGCAAATGCTTTGCTTTACGTCTGTGGGACACAGCTGGACAAGAAAGGTAGTATAAAGGCTGCAAAAATAAAGACAAAATGTCAGGAAAGTGACTTTGGACTATGCTCAAGACTGGTATGATTAATGTGGATGGATAATGTGTGTTCCCGGAACTGTTGCATAGCTTTATAACTGCAAATTCTGTTATTGAAGGGAAACTCCCATCAGCAGATCATTCATGCAACCGTTCGTGTCATTTCAGCAATTCAGTGCAATTGCTTAATCAATGTAAGAAGCCAGATTGTAGCATCTCTGACTAAAGGCTGCCTAACCTTTATATGAATATATCATAAAAACGTATTTGTCTCTCCAGGTAATTAGTTCCAATGTTGAACTGTTGTTACCTTTTGAAGATTTTTCTAACATTGTATGCCATGAGTCCTTTTGTAATGTAAGGTCATTATTCTATGTCTTTCTTTGTGGAATAGAGGCTCTTTATCAAGTGGTTGAAAAGTGCAACCATAACTCCCTTATCTCAAGGAAACATGTACCCACTCCTCAATCCCTGTTTACAGATAGTCCTCAGCTTAAGGATTGTTTGTTTAACAATGGTGCCCATGGCCTTGGATAAAGTGACTAACAGCACATCCTCAAAGTTACAACCATTGCACCACCCTTGCGGCCCACACGATCTCAATTCAGGTGCTTGGCAACTGGCATGCATTTACAACATTTGTCTTGTGGCCACCTGATTGTGATTTGTGAATGTCTCAGCTGGTTTCCGTTAAGCAAAATCTCAGTTCACTGGGTGATTGACTTAATAACTACTTGATTTGCTTAGCAACCACATTGATTTACTTAATAACCACAGTAAAGATGGTTGCAAAATTTTATCTGGTCATGCGATGATTTGCTTAACAACCAAAATTCTCTATTGTCTCTATTGTCATAAGTTCAGGACTACCTGTATAAGATTTAGGTTCAGGGCCTTGGTTATTCTTGTACTCTTATTCCGCCTTTTAAGAAGCTTTGTTAAAGTGGGATCTCCAGAATAGTATTACTCACAGTACTTATGAGGCCCTGATCAATGTAACAGAATACTTACATTCTGTGATTCAGAAATTATCCATCCTAAAATAGTTGTCTGGTATAGTTTATGAAATTTGTAGCTTTGTGTACTTTAAAAGATATTGTATGTCATAGTCATAGTATGTGCATATATGCATACAGTATTCTTAACAAAAAAAATCCCTTTTTACAACCCTGTAATCCCTTAATTGGGGTAGAGTCAGGTTGACTGGCTACAGCCAAGCATTTACTGGCTGGATGCCCTTCCTGATGCCATGCAGAGTTCACAGCAGATATTTTTTCTTTGGGTCCTAGGAGAGAAATATCTGCCTCTACTTAGGATTGAACCTTCAACTTTCTGAATGAGGGGCAAGCATCTTTACCACTAGGCCACCATGTTGCTCTATTCCTAACAATAACAACATATTAAATATATTAAAACCACAA
>JAHWGE010350793.1:0-10386 GCA_019457695.2 Chrysopelea ornata
CTAACCAGAGGAAATGGCGGGGACCAGCTGCGCATGCATTTATATATTTTCAAGGAGGGTTTATTTGGGGGGAGGTGATTTTAGCACATGCACTCAAAAGCCCAATAGGGCTTATTATCAGGGGATGTCTTATTTTGGGGGAAACAGGGTAAATATCCATTCTGATATTCCTCTGTTCTTAGCCTTCAACTAAATTTCTAGCTTGTTCACCATATTTTGTCTGTCTCTTTCTCATTGACTTGTTAATTCCTTTTCTCCTTTAGTGGTTGTACCTGCCATTGTAACATTTACAGAAAGGCCAATATTGCAATCTAAGTGGGAGTCTTCGTTTTATTTGAATGCAAAAAGTAAAAAGGTTTGGAGCTCTAACACATCTCTCCACATTAGCAGAGGCTCACCTGCTGGAATCCAGAGTGGTGTGGAGGACTCTTCCCTAATGACTGCACAGCTTTTGTTGGGGACTGTTGCTGTTGCTGCTGCTGGGCAAGAGCCTGGACCTGTAGCTGGCTTGCAGACGGGGTTGTTGCCTGAGCTGGTATGGATGCAAGGGGCTGCTGAGAAGGGGATGGAGTCTGTTGAGGTCCCTGGTTCATTGGGCCTGGTCCAGAGGGCCGCAGCTGGCTGTAAGGAATGTGGGATTGCTTCCCAGCTTGCACCTGATTTCCTGCAGGTGAATGAGCTGCAGGCTGAAGAAAGGTTCCTGGGACAGAAACACCACCTGGGAAAGTATATCCTGAGCTCATAGAGAAAGCCACAGGAGGAGGAATAACGTAGGCAGGAGGTGGGAAGCCTTGAAAGAAAGAAAGCACACATTTTAATAACTGAAACGTTGGATAATACAGCCTGCCTCCTCTTCAAGATTAACCACTGAGACAGATTATGACCGGTCCTTTCTTTATCTCTCTGATCCTACTAGTTAAAGAGAATCTTTGTAAAGCAAAGCTCTCCTATCTGTCAGCATTCAGTTACAGGAATGGATTAATTCAGTCTATTCGTCTATGCTGAAGAAGTATTTGCGGGCAGAAGTTTGTGACAGTAAGCCTGCAGATGTACTCTTACTTTCCTGGAGCAAAATTCTAGGAAATCTCTAACATCCTTGGGGGTTGCTTCGCTGTGACTTTCAGAGGACTTTAGGCTTCTTTAAAAAAAAACGTTATACACAAATAAACTAGTTCAAGCAGTACAGGGATGATTTGCATTTATTATGTTTTCTACTTCAAAATCTACCTTTATGTTTGAAAAGATCTGTATGTTTTCTTCCTTGTCACATACTCTGTACACACACGCACACACACACACACACACACGTATATAAACTGTGAAATAAAAGCAAGATGGCTTCTCATGCTGCATCTTGGCAAAAAAGGCACTGTGGAAAGACAGTTGCCTGGTAAGTACCATATAATGTTACATATTTAATGATTATGCTACTTTCTAGAAAGACGTGAACATTCCAGTTAACAATGTGTTTACAGTACTTAAATCACATATATACACATACATCCATTCTTTCCCTTTTGCCCCTTTCCCCTTTGAATTAGGAGAGGTAAGTATATGGAAGACATTAATTGTCTGTTCCATCAATTTATACAAAGCCAAGATTAGTTTAGAGAAATAGCATTTTTACCTGGCCGGCTGGGAAGAGGAGGGAAAGCTCCTGGGTGATGGATGGGGATGAACTGGGAGTTGCTGGCCTGGTTTGGAGACTGAGTTACTGGTGTTTTTCTGACTTCAGATACTGGAGTCTTCCTCAACTCAGTCTGGGATTTTACCTAAAGAGATAAGTCAGTAAAGGCAATAATTCTAAATATTTGCCCTTTTTTACTTGTCCATGCCTTCTTAAGAATGTAATAATTAAAACATATCAATTCTTTCCAGGGATTTACTTTACAGGAACAAAGTACGTGGGCCTGGGCTTGGCCAGCTCCACATTTGCAGTTCTCAGAACATTTTAGACTGATCATGTACTATTTTCCTCTGACTCACAAGTTTAAAAACAAATACTACTAGCTTTTTCAGAAAAGAGCTCAGACTGAAGATCATGTTTGGAATTTGTGGGAGCCATTATCTCCACAGTGGACTAGAGCTCAAACCTGTCTTTGGCTTCATACTTTCTAGATGGAACTCAAGAGTCATAGCTTCAAAAGAAACCTAATAGAGGGGCTGGTAAGAACTCCCAGCAGTTGGGCCAAGGATTCTGAAGTGCACATTGGAATATTAAAATACAAACATTGATAAAAACATTACTTGAGATTTTTTAGAAGTATTTTAATATTTATCCAGCTACTGGACATGATACAAGATATCTCAAAAATAACAGACTCGGTCCTGGCAGCTAGCATAGGAGAAACCCCAGCCTGACCAGCATTCCCACTGACTGGGAGAAGCCCTGTTTCCAAAACTACCACAGCTTTTACAGGTACTAGACTATAAGATGTAGGTTTTAATGAAATTAGAGCCTGGTCCTTATTTCTTTATATCAATGTCAGCTTCATTTTATTCAATTTCAGTTGCAACTTCAAAGTTACAGCAATTCATATACCATAGATGTGCTGGGCTTTTTTGCAGAAAGATGAAGATACTGACATGTTTACACCTTAAAAATGCATACACCCCAACTAACACACTTATTTCAAAAAAAAAAATGAATATATTAATAAATCTATGTAATGAAAAAAGCTGAAATTTAGGGAAAAAGAAAGCACAATAAATAACACCCATTGTGAGATAACTTTATACTTTATTTAGAAGCAACAGCTTATAAGGGAAAGCTCTCAAAAGAACCATAGTTCAACAACAACAAAATGAATCCCTGAGCAAATTTGAACAATTGCAAAATAGTGTGTTTAGAGAGGCACTATCTGTCCCCACTGAATTGTGTATAAATACAGAACATTCTTCAACTAAAGAACCTAATCAAGAAGATATTTGTACTGAATTCATTTTATAAAATGTTAGAACAACCTGTATCCTAAATTAGATTCACTTAGAGCAGTTCCCAATTGGAACTGGTCTAAGAAATTGGCAAACATTTGCTATAATATTGCATCAAATGCTAGCAAATAACTCTTGCACCTTGAAAAATATTAGCATGCTTAATCATAGGGTTTAAATAAGCTTAATAATGCCATTATTAAGCTTATTTAAACCCTTTGATTAAATAATAGTGTCATGTAGTTATTAAGAGGTAGTACTAGCATTGGGGAGTTTTGAGGTTCATGTCCAGTCTGAAGCACCAAAGTGTGAACTAGGGCAAGTAACGCTCTCTCAGTCTATCTATATCACAGGGCTTTTGCTAGGAGGGGGAGTGCTGTGTATGGCATCCTGAACTCCTGAATGAGAAGGCAGCCACAAATCAATTGATTGAATGAATGAGTGAGTGAGTCCGACTCTACTAAGTAAAGAGTACATATTCTAATTAGGAAGAGGGGTTCCAAGAAGAGAACAACTAACAACTAAAATGAGGGAAAGGAAAATAAGACCATAGATATGCAATGAAAAAAAGAAACATAAACCACTATTCCATTAGATCCTCTAGTAAGAAAAATGAAGATATGGAAGAATGAGCGAAGTTAACGTATGGAAGCTCCAGCTGCATCTGTCTCTCATAGCTGTCTCACTATGTTGCATCATCCAAAAGCTTAAAGGTAGCTTCAGGCAACTTTATAACATTGCAACTAAATTAGGTGGCAGCATGAAAAAATTCAGAGGTATGATAGCATATAAAGAATCATACCTGTACTGCTACATTCTGCTTCCCTGTTTCTTGACTCTTGTCCATGCCACATTTCTTAATCTCATTCTTCCTTTTGTTGTTGATGTCCTTCTTTCCATCATTTTTATTGGCTGTTATTCCTTTGTTATAATCTCTTCTTTCCCTTCCTATTTCCTTGGTCAGATAGTTTCGGCCTTGCTCTCTGTTTATTTCTCGTGGTTTAATGTTTTCTTTGAATGTCACCATTGGCTTATCTCCTGTATCAGAGCTGCTGCTCAGGTTTCGACTTGTAGATAGCACAGACTTAAGTCCTGGGCTCCCATCTACAAACTGTGGCTCTGATGCTTCCTGCAGAACATGACTCTGTTTGGATTCATTATGTTCCTCCAGTAACAGTTCTGGGATCTCTGTCAAAAACATGAGTTTGCCAACCTCATTTTCACATTGGATCAACCTTTAACAAAAAAATAAAAACAATTAACTGTATGTTACCAATAATTTTTTAAGGATAATCAAAGTCACAAACCTTGAGTGGGGAAAAATACACTGTTGTTGTTTTTTTTATTTTAAGCCCACAAAATTGAAAGCAAAGTAAAAATAGACATTGAAGGGATCAAAGGGAAAGCAACCTTTACTTATGCCAATTGAGAATGGGTAATCTTGATGAAGTTTTAAAGCAGTCAGGGATTATCATCTGATCTCCTCTGATGCTTTAATAGATAAAGGCTTTTTGAGATATATTTCTTTAACTTCTTTGGTTGGGTGGTAGCATTTGCGCTAAAAACTAACCATGCTTCTTTTAAACCAGCAGCTGAAGTTCAATATAACTAAGAAAATCGCACAACACTATCATAGCTCAGTTGACTGGAACATGCTGCACAATGCTATTCCTTATATTGCAGGGCATTACAACAGACAATAAAGCCCCCTCTGCCATAGTATCTCACTAAGAATGAACACCACCACCATTCTTTAAGTTACTTTGACTAAAACCTGGGATTAATGTTTGAGAATTTGATTACAGATATAATGAGAGTACTAAAATGCAAATAATAATCTTGCATTTACTAAAGCAATTGTTTTTCATTCTCCCTCTGCAGGACTTCATTCCCCCCTCCTGCCAACTCCACTAGATTAATCTAGGTAGGGAATGACTACCTGTAGCTTTCGATACCCAAGATCTCCAATCTAATTTCAAAATGCCTATGCAAGGGATTAGCTCAGATCTCTAGAAAAATCTCTCTTTCTGCTGTTTTAGAAGAAAAGGAGCTTCAGAAAGTAAAAGGAAGAAAGGGGACAGAGAATGGACAGTCCTACGTATTCCTAGCTCTGGCCCCATGCATTGCATGCAACACAACTTTTACATGCTGAGGTAACTGAAACACTGCAGGAAAACATTTTTGATATACAGATATCGGGAGTAAACCCTACTACATTAATTCATATGCTTTGGCTGCACAAGATTCCAATTCAGTCTGCAGCAGCTCCTATTTAAAGCTGTGAAGCCGTCGGGCTGGGAGCCTGAGTTATTACAAAACTGCAATCAAACTAGGTCAGTGATCAGATTTACCAAAAGACAACTATTTTCTTTCAATCTGTTTAGCCAGTCTACTATTAGGGTTAGGCAGTGTTTCAAATTCAAAGTCAAAAAGATGCTTTGACGTATAGGAGAAGCAAAAGTGGCGCCTGTCCGCAACTTCTTAAAGCAGCTGGCTCCTTTTTCTAGAGTTACAGGTGAAGCATTTATTTGTGCGCCCCCCCCCCAAATACACTGAAACACTTTTGTGCCACCAAATCTGAAGGGGCGTGAAGCCCTGCAAATTATGTTGCTTCCGGTAGTCTGCGCTTAACGTCCATTTGTTATGCAATTGTTCAAAGTTACAACAGTGCTGAAAAAATGGAGTTGCAACCAGTTATCAACTTACAACTGTGGTTTTCTGCTTCTTTTTTAAAAGGGGTGCTTGTCCAAGCAAAAGGCTGGATGCTTCTTTTAAAGTTATACATACTTCCTCTGCAAACTCAATTCACTGGCCTTCTACACTCACACACCAATTTATTCTGATGAATCCTGGAAGGATTAGATTATAATAAGAAAGAAAGTTGTCTGCTCATGTTTACCCAGCCAGCTTCATGTCTGAAGAAGGATTTTAAATCTGGGTTTCTCCCCAATGAACTACAATATGTCATTCTTAAAGCAGTTATGCATAGGATTTTAAGTCCCATAGTTCTTAAATTGTGCTGGAAAGTAATTCTGGTCTGGCCAGAAGGTGCAACATGAATATTTGGCTTAATCAGCAGGGTAGTAGCACATATCCACCTTCCCACAGTACTTTCCTATGTGACCAGGATAATGTGCCCAGTAGAAAAGAGGGAGGCTAAAACGACAGTAAGGGTTAGTTGGTGCTCCAGGCAGGTGCCAGGAAGCAGGGGCAGGCAAGTGAGTGCTGCAGGTGGGAGGTAGAGTATGCACGTGGGAAAATGTGTGCTTTGCTGGATGCCGTTGTCAGTGGGGATGAGCCTTCAAACTATGGATTGTCTCTCAGTGATCCTTCTTTGTTGATCCTTCATACTAAGGATTGTCCCAGCCAGAAGGGGCATGTAGTCAGGCGCAGCATGAAGGACTATCCTAGCTGGCAGTGGTGCATGGTGGACAGAAGTGGCAGTGGGTAGCAAGTGGCCAAAAGGGCAGAAATGAGAGGGAGATAGGAAGATGGGAAGGACCAAGGAATGGGAGGGACAGTGCCAGGAACAGCTCGGATCAGGTTGGGTCTTTATGTAATGACCAAGCAGGATTCATAGCCAAAAGAACTGCCAAAACTACTGTGGGGGCAGTTATGAGACATTGCTTTGATTAGGAATGAAGTTGTTGGTCATTATTATGGGAATTAGGGATTTTAATTAAATGAGGATTACCTGTTATATCAAACTAAAACATGGCTTTCAGTTCCTAAACAAGCTCTCTAAGCCCTGAAAAAAACCATACTTATTATGCACATTTTAAGTATCTATCTACCTTGTCCTACTGCCTTACCTATTACTGCCTTGTGTTAAGTGTTAAATGAAATTATTAGTGTCCACAATTATACCTTTGTTACACGTTTTAACGCCTGTCATTAGAAACATGAAACAGCAATATTGAGTGGCTAAGAGAACCTTCATGGGTGAAGGTATAGGATGATACTAGCAGCTATACAGATACCTTGGCTGATTGTCAGCGATCCATTTTCCTGTGAAGATCAGGCGTTGTTGCCTTATACGGCAATGCTGTCCTTCTTTGTCTCCAGTAATCCCCTGATGGCCTTTAGAGAAATCCAAGTTCCTGTTTGTTGACAAAAATAAAAATGGGACGTTGAGATTAGGAATCAGGAACAAGAGGGGTATATGCAGGTCTAACATGTAGTGGTTCTGATTAGTTATCTAAAGTTTCCCTTTAAGCGAGAAAGTAATTACACAGAATTTGCAAGTGACAGGGAAAGAAAGAGTCCTATTTTAAGGTAGTTTTACTATTCTGTTTCAGATAAATACTTGCACAATGTTTATGTATTTTGTATCCAGCTTTATCATCCTTGCTGCAATTGTTCTTCAAGTAATTTTCCACCTTAACACTCAAATAGAAAAGTGAGTAGTAGCAGAATCAACTTCAGAGTAGAAAAGTACTGTGCATATGTTTACAGGCTCCGATCTGCCAAGTCCCCTTCCCCCCGCCCTCCAGATTTACCCAGGGAAATTAATTTTATAACAGGAACAGTTATATAGTATTACACCAAAAGATCTATTAGGTTAAAAAGCAGAAATCCTATTCAGTGAAAAACAAGAAGAGATTATCCATTTTTTTCCTTACACCACTTTTCCTAAAGGTTTCCAAAGAGATTAAACTTTAAATACACACAAACTAAACTGACATTTAACAAATTTTAATCCCAATGGTTCTTTAACAATGTATTACAGAAAATAATGAAGATGTACAGAATTTTGTAGCGTGGCAATAATTACAAAGAGCTTAGAAAATAGTGGATATTAACACTGTTTGAATAACACTGGCGAGTATCATCTATCTATAATAATCACTCACCTGAATGAGGGTCTCAGAGCTAAGAATCCCTGCAGCTCAAACTCTTCTGGAAGAGGGGTAGCTAGTGAATGAAACAAAGGAATAAGCACATCAAGTCTACTTCTCACTACTAAGCAAGGATCTGATCCAATAAATATCAAGTGCATTTTAAGTTACAGGAAGTCCTCAATTTATATTCATATGTTCAGCGACCATGTGAAGTTACAATGGTATTGAATGGATTTACAACTTGTCCCTGAAGTTATAGCCATTGCGGTGCTCCCATGATCAAAATTCAGGCACTTGGCAGTCTGCCTACACTTACGACTGCATGGATGTTTCAACTCTCCCATTATTTATTTCCCCCTTATATATACGCCTTTTATACACCCTGTACTCTGTGGTTCTTTTGACCTTAGATGACTGCCATCTCCTTGTTCCCAGTGCTGCCCAAATATGCCTAGCATGGTCCTTGTGAGGCAGATGATGGCTGCATAAAATGTCTGTTCCGGCCCCTCCACCCTTCCCGATTGCACACAGAAGATTCATCAAAAGACCTGGGCAAGATGGCCTCAGGAGGTCAGGAGCCTGCCTTGCAAAGGCCAGAACCTCACAGCAGTGGGAGCTAGATGGCAGTGGAGGGTCAACTGGGATGGTTGACCATGTTGAGGGAAACCTAGATCAAGGAGTGCAGGGCAGTGAATGTGACTGGGCTGAGGCAGATGGAGCTTCATGGGTTACTAAGACTTTACCCTGCACTGCTGGCTTTGCACCATGTGACTGGGCTATGGCTTCACGCCGTGCTACTCAACAGCGACGCCATGCTTTTAGGGCTTCCATGGGCAACTGGAGCTTCCCAGGACAGTTGTGGCTTTGTGTGCACACTGAGGGTGCACACTATGCTGATGGGACTTCCTGGGGATTTTTCCTGGAGCTCAAGGGCTTCTTACAGGGCAAGCAGTCCCGGAGCCATGTAGGGTTGCTTACCACCTCACCAGCCAGAGTGCAGCACTGGCAATGAGCAGAGATTTTGGTGGGGGAGGGAGGGTTATAGGAAGGAAGAGGTAAGTGATGAGGAAGCAAAGTCTCTCACTGCTCTGGGCTGGGAGGAACCAAGGCCTGGAATGGCATATTTTAGGGCAGACCCTTGGCTAACAACTGGTGTTTAATGATTAATTTAATCATTAAATTGTTTAATTGTTGTTAAACAAACAACAATTTGTTTAATGATGACAATGGGGAGTGCCCTTGCTAACTGAAGCAGTCATATCACCTTGACCTCTACAACCGAATAACTTAGTACTAGATATTCCTATCCCAGTTGTGGTTGTAAAGTTACAACTACAATCAGAATTGGAGATCCAGTCATAATTTGGTGTGATTGTAAGTCAAGGAACCCATATGACAGGGCCCATTTGTAAAAAACATTTTTGCAGAGATCATTAAATGAATCACTATAGCTGTTAAAAAAAATCATGAAATTGTTAAGCATATGATACAATCATATGCCTGCAAGAGACTGTAGTCTGTGGTAAAGACCAGCCAGTTGCCAAGAGCCAAACTGGCATTATATGGTGCCTATACAGCACCTGTCCCAAGGCCATCTTAATTTTGAATAAAATTTATATCACCGGCCATTTTATATATTGTATAAAATGGCCGGTGATAAATCAAGAACCACTTGTAGTTAGAATGTATTAAAAATTTTAATCCAAAAGAGAACAGTTGCAATTCTTCCTGAAAGCAAAATTAATAAGAAAATTCATAATTAAGATTGCAAAGAATATTCTTCAGCTTCAGTAACCATTTTGAGAAATTCTATATTTGTCACATCTCTGAATATTCCTATTATCATTTATTTTTCATCTGCAGATTTTGACCTCTTTTGGGGGTCTTATTTGGACCCCTTCTTGTGGGCTTATTTCTCTGCACTTACCAATCATTTACTGTTGCAATCCATATGATTTTTTAAAAGTCATGATAATATTGAAGGACAAATATAAAACTGTAACGAACTATACCATTAATGATACCGAAGAGCAGCTTGGGCAAATAAAATGATGGAGGCTGAGGGTATAGAATAGAATCTACATGAGTGATTAGAAGGTACTTTTCAGAATCAATGAAGTCAATGTAAGCTAAATAGTTTTGATTCAACTTAATTTTATACACAAGTTATTCAGTGTCTTCCTATTACATTGTTCTTGACTTAACTCTGCTCTTATCTTTCTTGAACTATGTCATACGGGAGTGTTCTTACCATTAGGGCAGGAGAGGTCTTCTTCATGAGGCTGAAAACTGTTTAGAAGAGAAATCAGCCAAGGCCAAACACTGCAAATCAAGAAGAGTTTTACTTACATAACACAATGCACACTCACTATTGCCTCTTCCATTGCAAACCTTGTCCTTACTGCATCAAATGCCTCATTTCTTATTAGATGTCTTCTGACATAATCTATAAAAATTATTTCTATCTGTTCTGAAAATTCCAGTAACTATTTGCTGTATGTCAAAACAATTTTCAACTGGTATGTCTACAGTATCATTTAAATGAACGTTGTCTTACCTGAACGTGTCTTCTCTCGATTGCGGGAACAGCGGTCAGCTGATTGGGGTTTTA
>JAHWGE010354516.1:0-11173 GCA_019457695.2 Chrysopelea ornata
TTAGCATTGTTTGAAATTTCATAATAATTGTTGTTCTGTAGTCATGGAGAGCCTTTTAAATCTCACTAAAAGACTCTTTCCAACAAATAAAACAGATTTCAAGCAGAGTTGACTCTTCAAAAACAGCCTCATATGGAGGGCACTGAAATTGTATGGTGATCAAGGCATGAGTTATTGTTGGTCTGAGTAGGACCATAATTGATTCATCAGCTGGGCAAAGATCTCTTTAGTCATGACCTCAATCTGGTGCTCAAGCAGGAGCCATTCAGGACCCCTCAAGTTACAGACTGGGGGACCGCACCACTATAATGAGAAACCACAGGATAGCCAGGCTACCCTGTGGTGATGAACAATAGCTCCATTTTGCTTGAGTTTATGCTGAGCATTTTTTCTTCTCATCCAGTTCCTTACAACAACTTCCAGGAGTCAACTCAAGACTTCTATAACATCTTCAACCTAGCCTGTGTGGTGATGAACAATTGAATATAATCAGCTTGTTGATGTCCCCTCACCTCAAGCTAACAGGTTTTCCAACTCTAAATGTTGAATAACACTGAGGAAATAACCAAATTGGGTGGTACTCCACACTAGAAAAACAAGGGCTTGATCTTTCCTCTCCCATAGCTCAGCTGGAACCATTTGCTCTGGGGTGAAGCTAATGCAAGACAATGTCCCAACTCTCCACCCCTCTAGATGTAAGAGACTGTGGAAAAGTCAGTGGTGAATTTCAGTGGTGCAAGAAGAGGTAGCTCAGTGAAGGAAGGAACCATTTCAAAGAGACTCTGGTTAAATTGGTTGGTAATAAGATTTCCTGGAGACTTGCTTTCACAGTTTTATAATTATATTTTTACTTTAATTGGCATTAAAGATTCCTTCCTGGAATCCACATGGCTCTTGCTTCTTGACTTTGCCAGCTCTTCGGGGCTTGACACAAGGTGGTCCAGAAGAATACCATGATTAAATGGTCTCATGGAAGTCACACCTCTCCCATCCAGTTCTCAGCAGTGGTCATTCACCAGAGCAACAAGTTCTGGTTCTGTCCCAATAGCAATTGCACTTAGACTTATATACCGTTTGATGATATTTTACAGCACTCTCTAAATGGTTTACAAAGTCAGCATATTGCCTCAACAATCGGGGTCCTCATTTTACCGACCTTGGAAGGATGGAAGGCTGAAAGGAGCCCATTGGTATAATATCTCAAAGGTTTTAAGCAATGACACAATCATGTAGCTGGATTCCTTTCTGTCCTTTTTTTTTAAAGTTGAATTTGGAAGATTTGGAAAGTGCTTCAAAAGCTCATCATTTTCCCCCTGAAGCTTGGAAGTTGTTTCTATTAACTCTGTTGAGAGGCAAGAACATCAACATGGTGGTTGGTTTAAATAGCACCTGACACCTTTAAACTCTTGCATCTTGAACCATTTTCACTATTCAGAGGCTTAACATGACTCTTATTTATGTGGTTTTTATCTAATGTAAATTTTACAAGTAGTCCTTATTTACTGCAATTGGGATCAGCAACTCAGTCATTTAAGTAAAGTGAAATCATGACTATGTTTACAATCTTACTTCAGCTTTCCTTTGCTTTACAGACCTGTAAAGATTATAAATGCTTGCAAAATTACTTTTTCAAGATTGTCATATCTGTGAAAGGTAATTATACAAGGCAATTGCTAAATAAGGACTGCCTGTACCTCCACCTGCTTTATCTAAACACATGGCCACACATATTTAGCCATTTAAAATGGTTAAAGATAATGCACTTAAACTTTTTTTTTTAAAAAAGGATTACAATTTATCAGTTGCATTTTATATTAGCAAAATACAAGAGGAAAAATACAGCTTTTTATTATTGGATGATGCAAGAGAGTGCATTGTAAATAAGAGATAAAGGGCTATTAAATGAGAGAACAGCACCCTCTAGTAGCAAAAGAGCAGAATTAAAATTAAATGTTAAATTCTAAATTCCCTTGCTTGAGGCAAATTTCTCAAGGGAAAAAAGCACAGCCCAGTTGCCTTTAGAAAAAGCACCTTTGAGCAGAATTAAAAGTTACCCAACTTATTTCCCTTTGTTATTTAAACAGTGACATTTCACCTAGTGCACACTTTCCTTGATTTTCCATAACTTTTACATCCAGGAATCATCGCATACCCAATTCTGCCTGTTTCATAGGTTACTGTTATACACATAGCATCTAGATCTTGTTTTGTACACAACCAAATTCTGTAATTCTCCCATCTTGACGCAAGAGATTCTAGTACTTAAAATTCCTATTTTGTTTTTTTGTTGAAAAATTTACCTACTAACCTAATTTCCACATTGACTATATTCCTCATATTCTGGATCTACCTCCCACATATATTATTTCCTTAAAGAGGATGTGTTCATATAACACATATTCCATTTTGTTACAGTTCCTTGACCTTCTTGAAGGAGAAACTATGAGCTGGGGATTCCTGCGAGATATTCTAAGTGGTGTAAATAAATACTCATCAGAAATCGGCAGAGTCTGGCTGGCTATTGTGTTTATATTTCGCCTTCTTGTCTATGTTGTAGCTGCCGAACATGTCTGGAAAGATGAACAGAAGGAGTTTGAGTGTAACATCAGACAACCTGGCTGTGAAAATGTCTGCTTTGATCATTTCTTCCCAATTTCCCAGGTCAGGCTCTGGGCCTTGCAACTGATCATGGTTTCTACGCCATCACTTTTAGTTGTTCTCCATGTCGCTTATCGAGAAAGCAGAGAAAAGAGACACCAAACAAAGCTGTATAAGAACCTGAAAAGTATTGATGGGGGATTGCTCTGCACCTATCTCATCAGCCTCCTTTCCAAAACTGGATTTGAAATAGGTTTCCTCTATTTGTTTTACAAGATGTATGGAGGATTCGATGTACCCCGCCTTGTGCAATGTGACACAAGTCCTTGTCCTAACACAGTTGATTGCTACATATCCAAGCCTACTGAGAAGAAAATTTTCCTGTACATTGTGGTGGTGACATCCTGTTTGTGCATAGTCTTAAATATAATTGAATTCAGCTACTTGATTTTCAAATACTCAGTCAAATGCTGCTTCAGGAATCACATCAAGAAAGTCCGGAACTCCAAAAGTGAACATAAAAAAACAAATTCTATGGTTCACAATGGTACCACTGTGTCTCTTGATCAAAATTCACCCAGTATCCAAGGAGATGAAAAATATTTGGGTCACTTCCAACTATAACAAATAAAATGATCTCAATTTATTTTGATAATTTTAATGATAGAGCGGGGGGGGGGTCAAACTTGTGTCGTTATGGAGTCATCACATGACATAGCGTGACTTTTCCCCCTTCGCTAAACTGGGTGTGGGCATGGCCAATGCATGATGCATCCAGCCCATGGGCCATGAGTCTGACAACCCTGCAATTGAGTTTCAGATAATAAGGGTCTAATTATTTTAACCAGCATGATCCATACTTAGTTTTTTCCACATACGTGTAAGGTTCATGAAATTTGCATCTCTTGGAATCTTCTTCTAAAGCAGGAGTATCAAACTCGCAGCCTGGATGTGTCACATGCTGGCCACGCCCACGCCTGGTTTAGTGAAGGGGAAAAAAGTCACGATACATCATGCAAGGCCTCCGTGACAACACAAGTTTGACACCCCTGTTCTAAGGGATTCATAAGCATTGATGTTTCTGATACAAATAATGTTAATTTAACTGTTGACATTTTGATGCAGTTCTTTCAAAACATCTATTTTCATTCTTGATTTTTTTTTTCAACCAAAGGGATAGTAATTGAACTTTCCCCATTCTGGCAATTACCAGAAATTCAAGCTGACAAGACCTAAAGGAATCACTGGAAACTTAGGAGTTGCAGGAAAATTGCTGTATTCTATTAAGAGAAGTCTCCTTTAGGTCATCATGTCGTTAAAAACTGTGTCTAATGATGGGAACCTTATTTTTTCACCCTTTTTTCCCAACATGCAACATTTTAGTTTGTTTAAAGACATTTGATTGTGTTAGTTTTCACTTAGTTTTCCTGCTGCACTTATTTATTTATTTTGTGCATTATTAGCTGTGTATAATTTTAAAGTACTGTGTAAAGTATGTGTGCCTTCTTTCCTCTCATCTGTTCTTGTAATTTCCTCCCCCTATCATGGCTTTACAAGGCTCTGTGTATAATTTATTTGTTAGATTTAAAGGCCACCCAACTTCAAAGAGACTTTGGGTTTATATTTTAAAAGAATAGAAAAACAAAGATAAAATGCTCATATATGTCCAGACAAGTTATAAAAAATATACCAGACAGGAATTCAGCAGTCACTCTATCCCACCAAGGACCAGGAAAAACAGCCAAATTCTAAAAGATTTACAGAATGTGAAGATGGAAACCACATAGATCTCATATGTACCATATGGTGTTCCAATGGGCAAATGCCAAAACTTAAAAGACATTTTTGGGGGTCTCAATAGATGGCACTGTTTAATTGGTAGGTGAAACACATCAATTTTGCCCGCTCTTAATGGACAGGCAAAAACCTGCTTTTGTACATGATAAGCAGCATCTTGAATTGTACTCAGACATTTATTGGCAACTAGTACAGCTTGCAGGATAGTGATATCATGCAGGAAGACTGAGGCATGCCAATCATTGCTTGTGCTACTGAGTTCTGGACCAGCTAACTTCCATGTGATCTTCAAGAGCAGCCCCATGTACAGCATAATACAGTAGTCCAACTATGAGGTTATTAGTCTGGAGATCCTCCTAATCTGAGAATGGATGCAATTAGTATCAAATCATACCAGTGTATGAGAGAGAAAGAACCTGTGATGGGAATCAGTCACATTATACTGGAAAAGTATTCTTAGATGTTCAACAACATCTGGAAGGTTCATAGATTCCCCCTTCCAAGCATTAAAGGGATTCAGTTAAAATCCTGATCTTAATGTCCTTACCAGTAAGACTATATGGTGATTTCAAGGACATATGGCTTGAAAATTGTTCTTGCCAAGTCTTCTTTTTTTGGCTGACTTTCCAATATCACCGGGAGCCCAGGCCTTTCCTGATGGTTTCTTCCAAGTCCTAATGAATTCTGATCCTGTGTAACTTTTTAAGATCAGCCATAGCTGACAAAGTGCTGCCAATTATAGCACCATAACTTTAATTTATTACAGGTCTTAGTATATGGCAACTTTGTACTTCTTATATCAGAATGCTAGAATTCTAATTAGTATTATATTTCTCACATGCACTGGGGTTTTCAAAAGAAGGGGAGAGCAGTTCAGCAATTGCCATTAACAGCACTCTGCAGTTTGACATGATCTAAAGTACGTTACTAAGATGAGTACTGAGCTGGAAGTAAATGATATATCCAAGGACAACCAATGGGGGGAAAAACAGTTCTTCTAATGCTATGATAAATGTCAAGGACCAGAAGAAAAGATTACTTTTTCAGGACTGTTCTGGCTAAAACATTAAATTCAATGTCATTGTTGTTATATAAGACAGAAATACAAAGTTCTTGTGACATGTCCTTCACAGAAATTAATCTAATACATACAGAGCTGTAATTAGTTAAACAACCTGTTAATGCTAGGTTTTCCCAACTTCTTGAGTTGCATTTAGTTTGTTACATTTACATCATTGTAATGTTTTGTTGGAACAAATATTGCATGTTAAACACAGTGTACTTTTATGCCAGAAGTGTTGTATCTAGCCGTTGAACAAATCAACACTAACACATGCCAATAGATTTCCCTCCTCTTCCTTCTAAACAGCCGTGGAATTACTTCAGTGATTGAAGCAGCTAATGAATTGACTCTTCCTTCCTTCCTTCTCTTGCAGTTCATTTGAATAATGAACTCTCAACATTTCAGGCTGCATAACATGGAATTAGCCTAAAATTTCAAACCTTGCCCTTCACTGAAATTCTGCAGGATACTGCACCCACTATTTAAAGCAGGGTTGTCAAAGGCCATAGGCCAGATGCATCATACACAGGCAACACCCACCCTAGCTCCACCAAGGGAAAACCGTCACAAAACATCATGTGATGGCAATGTGACGCGAGTTTTGACACCCATTATTTAAAGGAATACATAATTCCTCAGGGATAAAAGATTTTTGGGGGGAGAGCAGGGTTGTAGAAATTTTAAAAAAAACACCTAGGGGAATAATCATTCTGTGCACAGAAGTCTTGGATACAACCCAAACTCACAAATCTCATGTATTAAAAGTATTCCTAAACTACTTCCTTCTCATCTCCCTCCCTTAAAATTTTGTTATGTGGCAATTGGGGTCAGGTATGTGCCATCTAAGAAGCTTGACTCCTGGAATGGGTTTAGAAGCTATCATTATATAATCAACTAATTAGGTCTCCCAGCCACCCAGGTTCCTGTGAAATTAAACTTGAAGAGAATTGTTTAGGCTTTGCTAACCAGAATAAATCTGCATCATTGACCATTGCATTTCTCCCATCATCTTTAAGTCCATTAATGGCTAAATATTTAACCTATCTTATACAAAAAGGAAGAGAAAATCAAAGCAGGTTTGTTTTGTTCTTTTTCCACATTCTCAGAAATCAGTTGCCATTTCTCCTCTCTTCACAATTCATTCATTCTTTCCCTGATCAACTCTACATTCCATTATAGTATTTAAGTAGTGCATAGTATTATTGCTAGATCAGGGTTACTGCCCTGTCTTTTTTGTTTGTTTGAAAGCTATTAGAATGCTGTAAATCTTTAGTGGGGTATGTGTTTTAACTTCAAAGTGAAAGAGCCATTTGAAACTGCTTTGCAAGGCAAAGGATCCTTCTCTCTTATGTTTCTGTAGCTAATTCTGTAGTTATGAACTCAATCACTAGGGTACACTCCGATTTTATCTTAATCTCAAAAAGGCTACAATTCTCAGATTTTACACCTAAATAAACTTATTTAGTTTAGCTCACATTATCCATTTGCAGGCCTAAAACTAGTTCCAGGTAGTTACTTCAGCCTTCAACTTGTGCCAGTTTTTAATGCCTCAAATGCAGCTTGATATGGCATTTTTGAGATGTTAAAAACCTGGGAGTTTTTAAAAGCTTTTATTGGTTCCCATTAAAGGCTACAGATTTTGACATCTTTCTAGCAGATCTAACAGAATTGTTTTCTGTGGTTTTGTCAATCAATAGATACTCCATTCTGCACATCTTATGTGCTCATTATTACAACAATGTGGCTACAGACACAGCTCTGGAACTCTAGCTGGAGGAAAGGAAGAAGCTGGGAAAGTAAAGGGTACACAAAGTATCCTTTCTCCTTCTAAGACACTCAGTGGAACTACAATCATGCAGATTTAGGAAATTAGCCACGTTTTATACTTTGTTAATTTTTGTTCAGCCCACTTATTTTAAAGTCATGATGCTCTTCACTTTATTGAAAATAGTCTAATAGGAATGTATCTCAAATTAGTGATCCCTCCTCATACCAATTTTTTACTGTAACATTTTACTTTTTTCTAACCCAGTTATCGTGATCAATTTAAGAAATAGGTTGTAAATAACATTTGGAAATGTAGTAGCTTCCTTCCCATGACCCCTCCTTTCTTGTTGAACTCTGAATTCTTCCAGAATGACAATATGAAAGCATCCCAAATAATTCATGAACCAGTTCCTTCCAAAACAGAAAACCTGTACTCAGCTATACCCGAGTAGACTCTACTTCAGGAATGTCAGTCACATTGTCATCACGTGATATATCGTGTCTCCCCTCCCTTCACTAAAATAGGGTGGGCATGGCCGGCGCATGATAAGTTTGACACCTCTGCTCTATTTGGAGGGACAAAACTGTAATTTATGGAAAGAACACAGCTTCTTCTTTTTACATGTATAGTTTTACATTTATAGGTGTCCAGAAATTTAAAAAAAATTATCCCAATACAAGCTTAGCCAAAACAATACAATTATTTTTTCAATCATGTCTTCACCTTAATATATTTTTAATTATTGGAACATTAGTACTATTTAGGAGTTGCCAATAAAAGAAACAGACTTGATTTTTTTTGGCCATTTCTCAAGCTACAGATTTTGCACTGAATTCCCCTTTGCTATTAAATTCCAGGAAAACTAAAACCACAGAATGTATTGCTATAACATAAAAACAACACCACATATTTGTGTTATACTGTGTGATATATATAAATATTCTGATTGCTTTCTGTATAGACTTAAAAATTTGGACACAATAAATTTAAGCAAGAAGCAGGTGTACCTTTCTACATTTCAGGTAATTTCCCTCACAGAGTTCTTCTATGGTATTCGTGAATATTCAGATGAGATGTTTGTCACACAAATGTTAAATGGACATTTGTATATAGGCTATTTTAGCACTCAATCCTGGTTCAAATCTGTCCTGTCTCCCTCTCTAAAGAATGTTGGTATGTATTAGAAATCAGCTTTCACCCAATCAGATAAACTGTATTTCCAAATCTGTTTTTCATTGGGCATGCACAGCACAGAGGCGGTCTGTAGTTTCTTCACAATAAATATTAAAAAACACTAGAGTGATACTAGGGGGAAAATGTTATACAAAAACACATTTTAAGAGTCAGGCTTTGTGCAAGGAATCAGTTTCAAAGGGAAACAGGCAAATATTTTTTTCTGGCTGAGACAGACTGTTAACAACCCAGTTTTACTGGAAATTCTTAATGACTTTTATTTGTATGCTACAATGATTTTTACAATATTCTGAAAAACAACTCCAGATTGTCTTCAAAACTACTATTTGAAATGTTTTGTGAAGGCATTTGTTATTGACCTAGAATCTGTAAACTATTGGGGTACAAGAGGATGAGGAACCTACTTTGCCAATACAGTATTATTTACCTATTCTTTCTGTTTAGTTTCCCCTCTAGATTCCTGGTTAAACATACTAAATGCTTTGAGAGTCTTCATGCTAAACACTAAAAGAGGGCTTTTTATTGAATAGCTGTATTGAATCGACACTAGACAAGAAAGCCTGCAATAAAATGCCAAAAAGAATTTATAATTCAGGACAGAGCCATATATGTTTTTTAAAAAGTTATAAAATCACTAAATCCTACATTTGCACCACTATTGAAAGAGAAAAATGTTTTCAGGAAAACCAATATGCATTCACCTATGGCACAAAAGCAAGCTTTGGCATTATCCTCATCTATGATGCACAATATGAAAAGGCTGATAATTGTGTGTGTGTGTATCTGTGTAGGGAATGCACAACGTATGAACCTTTAGAGCAGGGGTGTCAAACTCATGTCATCATGGTGGAATCATGTGATGTATTGGGACTTTTTTTCCCTTTCATGAAACCGGGCATGGGTATGGCCAGCATGTGACGCATCCGGCCCATGGGCTGGGAGTCTGACAGCCCTGCTTTAGAGGAATTCAGGTGTTAAGCATCCTCATGAAGCAATAAAAAGGAAGGCTTCACAACGACAGTATTCTGTGGTTGGTTTATACAGAGTGAAGTGAAATATCAGCGCATTTTGAAAAGAAGCAGTTTGCCAATATTTAGTGTTTACATTCAACTGCGCAAATAAACAATGTTTAAAATATTTAAAAATGAGAACCTTGAAAGATAACATAGCCTTATTTTTCTTCCTTCAGGTTTTCATACCTATTTGATATTATATTACTTTTCTTATTTGCATTAGGCATACATTTTTTTAAGAAAATTGTACTAATTATTTCATATTCATACAAGAAAACAGAAAGAGCCTTCAGTCTGAACTGGAATGTTTGCTGCTGCTTTGCAGGAGTACAGAGCACCAGCTTGTTAATAATAGTTAAAGGTATTGTATCAGAAACCAGGAGACTGAATTTCAGTCCTGCCCTAGGCATGAGGGTGACTTTGGACCATTCCCTCTTTACCAGTCCCAAGAGGAAGGTAAAGGGCAAACTATTTCTGCAAATCTTGCAAAGGAAGGAAGTCAGGATTTAAGATTGAATCAAAGACCAAAAAAAAAAAAAAAGCATGATTAGAATTAAATTTAGGAACATTTACGAGGCTTTCTTCTGTTCTGTTACACTGTGGAGTAAGGAAGAAGAAAAGTGATACTTTATCATTCCCACCAGTATATAAGAAACAATTTTGTGTTTCTTTCCTTATCCTTCTGGGAAAGAAGACTATATGATACTAAAAAGTGGCCAATTTTCGATCTCAAAATATGGCGCATATGGCAGGATGAGGGAGACACTGGCAGCTATAACTAAAGTTTTTTCTACTAAACATCACGCTCCATGTAGTTATTAACTAGTACATTGGTAACCACAAATATCTCAATGGCTATATAGTAGGCAAGAAGAAACTTAGTTCCAATTGCAGCTGTCTTGTCTCTTCTGAAGATTTTCTATTTGAATGGCACTTTTACGTTTTAATGCTACCTTGAATACATATTGCAAATAAATATAAAGGTGGTAAATTTCCAAATTCATTCTTTAGAAAGCACTGTCTACAAAGCAGTGCTATAGAAATTACTCTATACACCAATCAAAATTTTCAAAAGGAAAAGGATTTTTGTTAAGATAAAATGTAAAAAACAAGAAATGAAATGTGATTTTATTTAAGGCAATACTGGGCTACTTCACAAATCACCACCTCAAATATATACACTGCTCCACACTACTAATTTTCTAGCACATTCACGATGGATTGTTTAATACCAAATGGTGTTTAAATTTTCATTGCCAGCAAAGTATTTAAATTTTACATTTCCATCATTTTATGGAAGTGGAAGTTGTCGATCTGATTAAAAGCAATGCATTATGCAGTTGTAGGAAAACTTTTTGAGTTAGCTACATATGAATACTATCCAATAATATTGGACACTTGCAGTTACAAATACAACTGTGTCAGTATGTATTTTAACCATTTAAATGTGATCTGATAACTTTCTCTCCTATACACACAGTTTAGGCAAAATAAATAGGATATGGTAAACTCACCTATTGTAGTTTTTACTTCAAAAAGATTTAAGTTTAAAAGAACATTTTAAAAACTGGATCACTTAGTTACAAATTAAAATTCTGAATATAAATGTGTCATTTAATATTTCAGACTTACAGACTGCCATTTGCAGCAAATGATTTACAATAATAAATATATACAAAAATGTATCTACAAATAAAAAGTACTGTTATATATGAGCAGTGACCCGGCGAAAGATACCAC
>JAHWGE010358222.1:0-12025 GCA_019457695.2 Chrysopelea ornata
TTTTTTGTGCCTAAATGTAGAACCTTACTTTTTTCACTGTTATTTCATTTTGTTAGATAGTGCCCAATGTTCAAGTCTGTCAAGATCTTTCTGTATCTTGAGTCTATTCCTTCTGGGCAGGAGGAGGAGAACCAGGCAGAGAGAGGTTGCCAGGAGGGTCCCTTTCCTGCAGAAAGAAGCCAGGCCGGTCCACCTGGGAGTGGCTGGCTTGGCCTTGCAGCAATCAGTTGCCTGAAGAAACAGTCCAGAGGTGTCCCCCACCCCCCACCTGCTGTTGCATGAGGGTCTCTGCCCCAGAAAGATAGCAGGAAAACCGTGAGCCTTCTGGCTAGGTATCTCCTTGACCCAATGGTGAAGGGGATACGCTGGCCATGAGTGGGCCTGGTCCAAGGTGGTCTGGGACTCCCATTGCCACCAGGTTGGAGGCAGCCAGTCACTTAGTCTGCAGCCCCCTTTGGCTCCTGTTTTGACCCTGGCTGGGTGGGAGGGAAGGAAGGGATGCCCAATCAAGGAAGGGGGGGGGACTCTGCCCAAGCAGGTGGGTCCTGTGGGGCCACCGGTGCTGTAGCCACGATAAAACTGTGAGGTCCTCGGTGCTCCGGAGTTTGGTGGGTTTTTTGCAGACGTTTCATTACCAAACTAGTCAACTTCCTCAGTGATCTGGCTTCTTCGTGGCACATCTGCCTCCTTCTCATTGGGCCCCACGGAGGGCTGAGCCACAGGCGAGGCGGCCGCTGTTTCTCCCGCAGCTCTCAAACTGGACTGCAACCTTTGGTCGCCGCCGCTTCCCTCGGCCAAGCTTCAGTGAAGGGTGCGCCGAGGCCCCGCGGGGTGGGGCGGCGGGATGGGGCTGTCCGCTTGCCCGACTGGGGTCGGTCAAAAGGGGGGGATGTGCGTAATTTGGAGCGGCGTCCCTCATTCTAGAGTTAAACAGGCCCCATTTCGAGACTGAGGGGGCCGGGGACGCGGGCAGCCTAGCGGGGCCTCGGCTTGTATCCGACGCGACCCGATCGAGCGGGGCTGCAGGTAGTCGGGGCGTGCACAAAAGAGCCGCTGGCTTCTGGAAGCCTCCGCGGCTCGGTGCCAAGGCCGCCGGCGGTGAGTCCCTGGCTCTCTGTCTCCAGCCGCCCGCCTGGCGCCTATCCCGGGCCGGAGAGCGCATAGCGGACCCCCGACCCCCCAGCGGCGCCCCCGGTCACCTTGCAATCTCGGCCGCTTCCCCCTCAAGGCATTAAATCACCTTCCTTTCCCGGGGCGGTTTATCATTTTAATAGGATGCCGTAAAATACGGCCTAATGCAACACGTAAAAAATGGATACATTTTATTAGGGAAATATTGGCTGCATTTTTTAATGGGAAGCTTTAGAGAGACGGATGGGCTCATTAGCCGCCCGGCGGGCGAGGACCGGGACCCCCCGCCCGCGCGCTCGCCCCACCCGCTCCTGCCGCCGCCCTGCCAAGACCCTCGACCCCGTTCCAAGGCCTCGCCGGAGGCTCGGGGAGAGCGGCGCGGCCAGGGAAGCTCTTCCGCCTTCGGGCGCCGGCCGCCTCCCGCGGACCCCGGGCCCGAAAGAGCCTCTCGGGGCTGCAGTCGGGGCGCGGCCGGCGGCGGCTGAAGCGGCGGCTGAGCCGGAGGGCGGAGGCTCGGACGGCCTCTCGTGCGGTCTCCGCAGCGCCTCCCCGCGCTCCAGCCCCGCTTAGGACTTTGCTCCGGCCGGGCTCTTCTCGGCTCTGGGCTGCCGCGGCGGAGCTGCGCCCTTGCGAGGTTAAGCTGGAGCAGAGCCCTAAGCGGGAGATGGGGGGGGGGTCCAGGAAGTTTAGGGGGCTGCAGGGGCGCCGAATGGCCGTGGGAAACGAAGTCCGGGCTGCAATTCGCAGCCTGCATTTCCCCCCCCCCCCCCGTTCCTTCTCCCCTTTGCGGAGTTGGGGCCGAGCCTCGGGGGCCTCGGTCGCTGCGGAAGTTTCTACCGTCGCCATGGCAGCTCTGCCTCCCCGCCCAGGCGCGCTCTGGCTCGGGGCAGCTTGGGCAAAGCGAGGCCTTCCCAAGGAAGAAAGCCGCTCCCCAGACGGGAGACGCCGGAGCAGCGGTGGGGAATCCGGCATCCTCCGCCCGGCCTCCCGCATCGGGGCAGCAGAAGGGGTCTTGCCGTGGCTCTCCCCCCACCAAAGAGCGCTGCTCCCCCTCGGCCGGCCACCTCGGGGTAGGCGCAGCAGCCCACTTCCCCGCCCCCCTCCCCACCGCCCAGCCTAAGAAAGGGGAGCCGAACCTGGGGCACCAAAGGCGGGGGTGGCAAGCGGCGAGGCTCCCCCAAAGACTCAGGCCCCTTGGAGCAGGGAAGCCAAACCCAAGCAGTCGGAGATCGGGCGGGGGACCCCCCCCCTTGCAGAGGAGGCAGCCGGATTGGCAGCGTGCCAGGCCCCGGTCAATGCAGCTTTCCCCTGCAAGCGCCTTTTCTGGAGTGTATTAATTACATTGTCGATATCTGTCTGTTTCATTAGTGTATTAGATACATGGATCAATAATATTTATATTATCAACAGTCCAAAGCTGGGGACAGAGAGCTGCAGGGCAACTTTGGCTCCAGGGATGACCCTGGTGGAAAATGGGGTCTCCACCCAGCACTCAGAGGAAGGGGTCCCTGTGTCCAAAGAGGGCTGGTAATTTTGTATGGCCCCTAATGTGGATAAGGGCTAGAAGAAAATTGCCACCCAACACTTTCAGCCGAATTCACATAGTGGTGTGTGTAAACTCCACAGGCTGCCTCCCCTCCCTCCACCTTCAAGTCAGCTCAGGACCCCTACCCAAGGCACGAGACAAGTCCCCAACCCAGATCAATCTTGGAAGCCCCGAAGGTTTCTGGCCAGCCCTTTTTTTAGCCAGGTCAGAGGGACTTTGCTGGGAGAGCTGAGCACAGGAGCCAGTGGGCCCAATGGCCAGTTGTTTCAGGATAACTGTATTGCCCCCCTCCCCCTATAGCACCAGGCAGCCGCAGAGTGAGCTGGACCGATCTCTACCCCCACGTCACCATCAAAACGCAGCTCTATCTTGGCACCTGCCAGCCTGGGCTGCACCACCCCCAAACAGCAGCTTGGACAATGAGGGAAGGTCCCCCCCAAGTGAGAATCCATTATGGAAACTAATTAATTGCTTTCCAGTAATGAGAAACAACTGGTGTTTGCATAACGAGAACTCGGAAAACACCAACATTTAAACACTCTTTATTGAGAAAGAATAGGAAACGGGGCACCTGCAGGCTCCCCTTCCAATTTGTTTCTGTCAGGAAAATACGAGAATTTTCTCTGCATAAAAATATCAAAGGGGAAAAAAAGGAACAAGGAGGAAAGACACTGCAGTGGGCAGCCCCAAAAAGTGGTATGAACTGAGGTGAAAAGCTAAAGGCGCTGCTCTGTGTGTGTGAGGGGGGAGGGGGGGGGGAGATTTCCCAGGGGTGGATAGGGGTGAAGGAGACTCCGGGCTTATCAGCACCTCTCCGAAGGGATCCTTCTGATTCATATCCAGCCTATTAAACAGCAAAGGATGGATATTCATCAGGTGGAAGAGATACATCCTGGATTAATAATTCCGCTCTGAGCCCCCAAAACCTGCCCGGGACAGGGGTGAATGAGGAAGGGAGTCCGCCTGTGCTGCACCATCCCAGCCGGGCCCTTCTGGGGCAGGGGCTCGGGAGTGCCTCTCCAGAGCAGCCGGGTCTTTGCTGCGGAGTGATGGGCAGTGGAAGGGGAGAAGCTCTAGCGGGCCAGGCCAAATTCGAGCTCTGTTCCGTGGGGCTCAGCCGAGCCGGGTGGCGTTCCTGCGGATGTTCAGGATCAGCCTCTGACAGTATTCCTTGTAGTTGATAGGTTTCACCTCTACGGCCGTGGCCTTCAGGCGCGACTCATCCTTGCAAAAAGAGAAGGCAACTCAGCAGCCGAGCTGGGCATTGCGACCCCATGGGCTCCTGAGCCCCAAGCATTCAAGAACACGAACGCTTGTGCTGAGAAGCGGGAGGCTCCAGCAGCCTGGCCTTCCGCATAGCAACCTGCCCCCCCACCCCCCATGGACGCGCAAAGCCAGCCACTGTCCCGTGGGGCCAGGGAGCACCTTTTGCTCTGGACAGGCCCCCCCCTCCTTGAGGGAGGCTGGAGCTAGGCTGCCCGCCTAGCCCAGAAACCCCACTGCTCGCCCCACTGCAATCCCTGGGGATGCCCTGGCCTGGCACAGGGAAGCTCCTGGTGGGATCCGGAGCCATCTGGAGAACAGCCCCCCTGAATCCCTTAGGCGCTCCTGGCATTTTAAGCTGCAGGGACTGTTTTTCCAAACAAGTCACAGCTGAACAACGATACAGAGCCCTCCAGCCCAGCACCCCCAGGACGCCTGCCCTGCCCCCAGTCCTCTTACATTGAACGTCTCCAGCTTGACTCGGATCCGGAATTCGTGGGAGGTAAAGTTGGCATTCTGGATGACCTCGTCGAAAGTGTGCTCGTTCTGGGCAGGAGGGAGAGAAGGCCCCCCTCGTCAGAGCCTCCCGTGCCCTCAGCACGAGGCGCTCTGGCTTTCATGGGCTTCGCAGGGAGGGCAGCTCCCCACTTCGGCTTGCCATGGCTCAGTCCCTGGCCCACAACAGCAGGATGGAAGCAGACCCACCCCTCCCCGCTTGGTCTGAGAGGGAGGCCCCTTCCTTCTGGGAAAGAGCAAGAAAAGCATTTTGTGTGGGGGAGGGGCCGGGGGAGGCTGCCAGGAGCCCAACTGTGCCAGCTGCTGCCAAAGGTGTAAAAATGCCTGGGAGAGTGAGGGCAAATTTCCTCCTGGTGCCAGAAGGGCCCCTGAGCAAGGCCAGGAAGAGGTGCAGCCCCCAAGGGCCTCCTGACCTTCTCCTTCAGCTCCCCCAGGTAAGCCGTGTTCTGCCCGAGGATGGCCTCCGCAGACTCCTGGAAGCAGGTCACCCACTGGTTGTCCTGGAAGTCCGCAATGTTCACCTGGAGGAGGGAGGGAGGAAGGAAGGAGAGAACTGAGCTAGACTCCCAGCCCCCGGGGCCTCCTGCCCAGAGCACCCTCCTCCCTCCATGCCCAGCCTCTTCCTCCTCCAAAGACCCAGGTAGGAAGTGGGATAGGTGGGCAGTGCTGGGAACGCAAGCGGTGGGGCCTGCCAGTCGGGGCTCCAAAGAGGAAGGTGGGGAGCTGCAGGCCACACCTCTCCCTTGGCTGCCCCCAGGATGGGGGTGGAACTGTGTTTGGGCTTCCCTGTTCAGGTCCAGAGGGGCACCCCTGCTTCGTTAGCAGCAGGGAGCAAGACCGGTACAGAAAGAAAAGTGAACCGGGAGGAAACTGAACCCAAGGACTGGGTTCATGCCTTCCGGCCTCACCATAGAAGAGTCCAGGGGGAGGACCCCCCCCCTTTCCTTCCCAGCCAGAGGTCCAGCCGTGGGTCCCTTGGGAAGGAGAGAGTGGCCCAGCCTCCTTTGGGATGCAACCTTCTAACCTCAATCCTTGAGGCTGGAGAAAAGGCTGCCAGGAGGACAAGAAGAGGCTGCCCAGGACTGTCCCCAGGGGAGGGAGGCTGCCAAGAGGCCTGGCAACCAGAATCTGGACACCATGGGGGGCAAGGCAGGACAAACCGTCACCCTCTGAAACCAGGACCCCACCCATAGGGGCCCCCTGGCCAACAACAGCTTTTGATCTGTGCCCCCCCCCCCCGATGGAACCAGCAGGGGGCAGCAGAAGGCAGACAGAATGGTAGCAAAGGGGGTCCTGAGCGCCCCACCCCCAGCAGTAGCATCAGGTGGATCAGAGCGAGAAGAAGAGGGGGAGAGAGAGGGAAAGAGAGAGAGAGAAGAAGAGGGGGAGAGAAAGAAGGACAGAGCGAGACAAAAGAGAGAGAGAAAGAGAGAGAGAGCACAGCTGAGGAATAAAGAAGAAGGGGGGGGGGCTGAGGGGCCTATAATCTGCAACCATTTCTTTCCCCCGCCCCACCCGTGTTCCTGACAATGAACGGTGGTCCCAGGGGAGTTCTTGTTCTATCGGCAGAGGCTGCTCGCTTTCCCTCTCCATTAGCTGTAGGGAGCCTCCAGCAGCCTCTGCGTGGGGGAGCTTCAAAAGAGAAGCCGCAGGGCCCTGATTTGGGGGCACTTCTGCAGGTTGACGGGTGAAAGGCCACCCAGTGGGACCCTCCCGGGAGGGGAGGAGGCCTTCGTTCCTTGCTCAGGAGGCCTCGTGTGCCGGAAGGGGAGCTCAGCGCAGCACGGGAGAGAGGGGCAGCTTTGCTACTTCAGGGTCAGGCTTCCCCTTTGCCCCACACTGAAGTAGCAAAGCTGCCCCTCTTTCCCGTGCTGCGCTGAGCTCCCCTTCCGGCACGCGAGGCCTCCTGAGCAAGGGCACAAAGGCCTCCTCTTCCTGGACGGTTACAAGCCCAGCAGTCTGGGGGCATCAGTCTCACACAAGAGCAGGAAGGGGAACTCTGCAGGAGACAAGAAGTAAGAAAGATGCCACCCCCACTTCCCACAGTTGCTCCCAAGGAGGCTTTGGAGGCTGCCCAGGGGTTTCCCTCCCGCCCCCTGGGCTGTCCAGATGAGCTGCAGAGGAGGGGGGCCACTAGCTAGGCAGAGGCTGTGAACAGCTGAGCCAGAAAGCCGAAACCTCCTACCCAGGGCCATTCTGATTCCTCCGCCTGGGAACAGGAGCCCCTCTGGCTTCCCAGAACTCCATTTTCACAAGCGCCACTACAAAGCTGGGCACCCCATTCGATCTGGAATCTCCCAAACCAAGGGAGGGACTTTGAACCCTGCGTTGCTTTCATGCCGGGCCTGGGGCGTTTTTGTTTTTCACCCCAAACGCCTGGGATGGAGGCGGGGGGCACAGAGAGCTTGGAAGCAGTCTCCCTCCGAGATGGACCGGGGACCCCCAGAGCAGGTGGGCAGAGGGGACTCCCAATTTCTCCCAGCCTCCACTATGGGGGAGGGGGGGTTGTCGCACCTCAAGGCTGAACCAGGGACATCCCTGCCATGGGAGCAGATCCCTTTCCCAGGTGCCCTCTTGGCTGGGAAGGTCCCTGGGGAAAAGCCCTCTGGAGCTGCAAACTCACCGACAGGATCATGCGGTACTTGAAGTTGGGGAACTCCCGGTCACACTTCTCGCAGCGGTAGAGGCCGTTCTGCTCGTCAATCACCTTCTTGTTGCAGTCTTGGGTGGGGCAGGCCTGGTACATGCAGTTCTCCTTGCGCAAGTACACCACCGTGGCCACGCAGCTGAAGTAGTCGGCCTGTAAAGGCAACCGTGTGTGTGTGTGTGTGTATGTGTTAGAGGGGTGCCCCAGAGGCCGCGCCAGGGCCCCATCCTGCACCTGCCACGCCCTGCAGTCCCTCCGTCCTGACCTGCCTGAAGGCCACGGCTCCTCTCCACAGAATCCCCTACTGCCAGCCATCCCGTGGCATGAAGAGCCACAAACTGCAGGCAGCCTTGACTAACAGCCATTCAGTTACAACAGCAATGAAAAAAAAAGTGCCTTACAACCAGTTTTCCTCTCTAAGGCCACATGATCAAAATCTGGGTGCTTGGCAAAGTGGCCTTTAGTTATGACAGTCACATGTGTGTGAGATAGAATCTCAGAGTTGGGTGGGAGGGACCATGGAGGTCTTCTAGCCCAACCCCCTCCTTGGGCAGGAAAATTTCAATGAAGGAAGCTGGACTGGATTAACAGCCACGTGATTCACTTAACAACTGTGGCAAAAAATAAATGAGGCAAAAGTCACTTAATAACTGCTTCCCTTAGCAATAGAAATTTTGGCTCCATCGTGGCTGTAAGTTGAGGTCTACTTGTAAGTCCAGATGGGTGTTCGCTCCAATTTATTGTAAGATATTGAAAACACACTGGATAGGCAAACAGAAAAGTGAACCTCCATCCTTGCTGTCCCCGCCCCCCCCAAAAGGACTGGGCTGCCCATGGCTAGAGTCAGCCTCTGAAGCCAGTTCCCCCAAGAGCTTGGGGGGGGGGAGTCTCCCTCAGTGCCCCCCTCCTTTCTCACCTTGTCTCCTTGGCCCAGGTTCTCCGACTTGGCCTCATTCAGGGTCTTCCAGTTGGTGTTGCCCCCTGCCACCAGCCCACCTCGTCCCGAAGAGATGGAGATGGATTCCAGGTGCTGCCCTTCCGAATCAAACCTGAAAGAAAAATGGCTTTTATTTTCAGACGCCGCATGAGGGGTTTTTATCAATGAGCCACCCTGGAAATAATGACAGGAGCCAGCATAGATTAGTCACCCAAAAAGCCCGGCAGGATCCGCTCCGTTCTAATTAATGCCATGTTTTATAACCCGGGGAAGCCAGGTCTGGCTCTGCACTGTGGCTGCTCCCTGGAGGGAGCCAGGAGGACCCTCAGCCTGGGAAAGAACCAGCCCAGCCCAAGGCAGAGGCGGCAGCAGCCGGCCTCGCCTCCAATTTGCCTCTCTGACCCAGGCAGCAGAGGAGCCCCCCCTGGCAGGAAGAGGCCAGCAGCTCAGGCACAGCTGGGAGGAGCTGCTGATTGCGGGGAGGGAAGGGGGGCACAGAGGATCCCTGGGAGCCTCAGCACTGCTGGGGGGGGGGGGGTTAAGGAGGAAGATGGGTGGGAGATGCCACCCCCACCCCCTACGCCAAGGGAGGCTGCCTTCCAAACTTTTGCTGAAGGAGGGGCAGAGGCCCATCCAGCTCCTTCCTCCAACCCCCCCCTCGGCTCTATGCCAGGACTAATTACTGACGGGGAGGTGGGGGGAGAAGAGCAGCCTGCCCTCCCTGCCCACCTACTGTCTTCCATGCACTCCCTTCCCCCACTTTCTTCCCTAACCTTCCGGCCAGCCAGGCAGGCCTGGTTGGCCTGGAGAACCCCAAGGATGCCTGCAGAGCTGCTTGGGAGCCCTGGGCCACCTGGCAGCGCTCCAAGTAACACCGTCCTGGTCTCCCCCTCGCAGAGGCTGCACCGTGTGTGCAGCCATCGCAAGGAAAGCCACCCTGCCAGCGCTTTCAGCAGCCCGTCACAAACCAGGGCACAGAAGCTCCTCCACTGCCGAGGGAGGTTCCTGGCAAGCTGAAACCCCCCCCCACCCCCCCACTTTCATCTGCACGAAGGGGACCAGAGGGGGGGGGGCTGGGGCTTTTCTCGGGCTGCCAGGAGAGTCTTCTGTGGCCAGTTGTGGAACGAAGACATGCCCTCCAAAGGGGCAGCTGCCCTCATGGCTTTCTCCCAGGGGCCACGGTGACCCTGAGCCCTCAGGCAGACGGCTACTGCCACCCGGAAGGCAGCAGAGCCCTGTCCAAAGGCTCCCCCCGCAAGCCACCCAGCTGGAAGGAAAAGGCCCGCTGTGGGGCGTGCCAGTTTGGTCGGCCCAAGACCCACCCTGGGCTTATTTCACCCTCTGAGCACAGGCAGCAGCCCTGTCGCACCCACAGGGGAACCTGACCCCTACTCTTTGCACAGGCTTGGGGCCGGCTCCCCCCTCGAGGTTTCAGCAGCTCAATCTGGACAGGGGGGCAGAGGAGGATCAGGCGTCCCATTGGTCTCCCCTCAACCACAGAACACCTGGACACCCCCAGCCTCTTCACATGTGCTGTCAACCCGGCCAGCCCGACTGAACCGCCCAGGGATGCAGAGCAAACTTACCAGCCCCGCAGTTTGAAGGACTGTGGGCAGTCGGGGTTCACCAGGAGAGTGCTGGAGGAAACCACGGAGAGACTCCGCCCCCCAAAGTCTGAGACTCGGGCCCCCCGGATGGCCACCACTGGCTGACGGGAACCATCAAACTTCTCCGCCTGCAAAGCCGGGAAGGAGCAGAGGCTGTCGGAGCAGGAAGCACAGTCTTGGGGGGCCCTCAAGCCAGGAAACAGGGACACCCTTAACAGGCCAAGAAGAGCTGTGGATGTCCCCCCGCCCCTTTGGAGACCATAGACTTTTGTCTCGGCCCTCCTGCCTTGGGCCCCAGCAGTCCTAAGCCCAGCCTGGTGGGGAAGCAGCGCCCCAGATGCACTACTTACGTCCAGACCCCAGAGGGTGACCGTCACAGTCTTGCCTGACATGTCCATCAGGTGCAGTTCCCTCTTGAAGACCTCCCGGTTGGAAGACTTGATGGTGACCTTTTGAGTGTCCTCGTAGCTCTTGCAGACCCCAATCACGTCTGGGAAACAAGGCCAGGCTGAAGGGGCAAGCCACCTCGACCCCCTCATCCCAAGGCAGGAACCTATCCTCTGCCCTTGTCAGCTCGAGAATTTGATTCAGCATCAGGCCCCCCATCCCCCCCACAGCTCCCTGGTCAAAAACGAGGGTGGCCCCCCTGCCAAAGAGGAGGCCAGGTGGCAGGATGGGGGCAAGGTCAGCACCCTTGGAAGCCCCTTGGCTGCAGCCTCCCTGGGCATCTGGTCCCCCGAAGGGAAGCTCAGGGCAGCTTCTCTGGCTGGAGCCAACAGAGCTCCTTGGGGGCCCTCTGTGGGGGCCCCTCATGCCATAGCGGCTTTTAACAGGGGGGGGGGGGCTTTTTACCAAAGCCGGAGCCTTGCCAGTAGGAGCCGCGTAGCCTCCCCGCAGCAGCCCTGCAGTCCCAGTCAAGAGTGCAAATGGCCCCTTGTGATCACACTCATGGCAACGGGGTCTGGCCAGCGGTCAAGAGGCCCTGCCCGGTCCGACTCACCCACAAGGGAGTCCTTGCTGGCATTCTCCAAGTCCCCAATGGCCACAAAGTCAAACTGCACCGAGGGCAGGTGCTCGGCGTCCTCACAGGGAACGACGGACGTCTCGTTGGAGAAGCTGATCTCATAGTCATTCTTCACGGAGGTGTACTGCTTGTTGGCCGTCTTCAAGTGGCCCTTGGAGAAGTAGTAGACCTGAGGCGGAGAGATTGAACCTTGAGGGGCGGCTAAGCAGGGGAGTTGTTAAACAAGGATTAGCCACACACAGCTCGAGATGGATCTTCTGTTCGGCCCCAGGGACAGAGCCTGCTGCTCTGCTGAGCAAGTCAGACACACACCTGCACACACACACACACACACCGTGTACCTTGTTCAACTCGAGGAGAGGGAAAAACTTGTCCACTTGGTCGTTAAAGGCCGTTGCTCGGATCTCACCCTGGGGAAGAACAGCAGACATGCAGAAGGCTCAGGAAGGGCTCCAGATAGGAAGGCAATTCATCCCAGAGGAAGCCTCGGGCAGCGGTTTGACCACGTCCACCACCTGGCCCCTACCCGTCCCGACTGACTGCCCATTCTGGAAAGCATGTCCGCGGTGATCAAAGAGAAGCAAGTGGGAGAAGGTCTAGCGGAACAACCGGCCCTTGACAAAAGTGGAATGGACGCAACGAGACGTCAGCAGCCCATGCCACCCACGGAGACAGAGCTTTGGTTATGCTGTGGGCTGTTACTAAAGGCAAGCTAAGAATCTCAAAATCCAAGAGAGAAAATTAACATCTTCTTCTCTAGTGGGAGGAGCCTCTTTGTCAAATTCTGATTTAGCGGGGTTGTTGCCTGGAACTTTAAGGCAACCAAAGCCTCCCCAGACCTGTGCAGCCCTCCAGGAGCGCCCGGCCACCACCAAGCAGTTCTGCCCGTCAGCCCGGTGCACCTGCCTCCCCTCCTGCTCTAGGAATCGGGGATGGCATCCCAGCGGGCAGAGCGGCGCCCGAGTGTTGTGACAAGCCCTTCCTGAAGTGATAATTAAAAGCAGAGCTCAAGCACCACCAGCTAAGATGTTTATGCCAGAGGAGGATTAAAACGGCAATAAAAGCCATCAGTCAAAACCTCGACAGCAGCCAGAGGAGGGAGGAAAGGAGCAGCTGAGCAGACGTGCCAAGAGTTCAGAATTGCCCTTTCCGAGCCTGCACCTATTATTGCGTGTCCTCTCAGGAAAGCAGCTGCCACGATGCTCCTGTCTGTCACCTGCTTCACGGCTTTGACGGATGGAGCCGACTCATCCATTCGGGGCTCCCCACACAACCCTGTGTGGGGAGCCCCGAAGGGCTCTGAGTGGCGTAGCAGACAGAGCGAGCCTGTTATTAACACAGCTGCTTGCAATTA
>JAHWGE010359784.1:0-11279 GCA_019457695.2 Chrysopelea ornata
TGCACATGGATAACTTGTGTTTGTGTGTGTGTCTCTCATTTAAGACACACATTAACCAGGCTCACATTACTATATTTTGGGCTTATTATCTGAAGAACATGCTCTCTAGAGAAGTCTATGATGATGGGAAAAGGGAAAGCAAAAGAAGAGGACAACCAGCAGCAAAGTGAATGGCCTATATTAGAGCAGCACTGGCTCTCCCATTGGAAGAATCAAAGGACTAGGTTGGGGTCAAAGAAAATGTATCTATGTGGTTCCTAAGAGTTGACACTGATTTGATGACACCTAATAGCAATAGCACTTAGACTTTATATATCGCTTCACTGTGCTTTACAGCCCTCTGTAAATGATTTACACAGTCAGCATATTGCTGACTCTGGGTCCTCATTTTACTGACTTCAGAAGGCTGGAAGGCTGAGTCAACCTTCCAGGTAAGGATTGAACTGCTGGCAGCTGGCAGAATTAGCCTACAATACTACATTCTACCTAACCACTGTGCCATGGCACCAATCAATCAATCAATCAATCAATCAATCAAGGCTTGAGGAAGCAATTTTTGTTTTGTTTGTTTGTTTGTTTCTGTTGTGAGCAGAAACCATGCTTTTCAAACCCAGAATGGCTTTTCAATGGTCAAGGTTCAAAGGGTCCCTTTACAATGTATTCCTATTATTCATTCTGTTGGCCAACCAGGTGTCCAAGCATTTCATTCTGCTTCATTTATCTATATTGGGGTCCCCAACCCTCAGTCTGTGGACCAGCATGAGTCCGTGGCAGGTCAGAAACCAGTCGGCACAAACCAGTCGGCACAAACCACACTCCCTCCATTCCACAGAAAAACCTCGCTCCACTGGAACCTGACACCCCAAAAGTTGGGGGGTGCTGATCGATACCCTTTACCACTTTGACATTACCCAGTGAAAATGGGAAAAGGGGTCTTGCTGTTCATGTAAACGGATGGCATTTCATCAAAGTAAAATGCTCGGGATAGCACACTAGCTCCCAACGTCATTCTCAAGGAGAGATTATAGCTGTATTCAGCTCCCTGAAGTTGAATGGTGCGCTGGTGCAAAACCTTTACATTTCCCTTCCATTCATAGGACTTTAAAGAAAACACTCCACTTGGATTCAAATCAATGCATATCTCTGCATTGTGGTCCCTGCAGTGTCAGGGCATGCTGGCTGAGACTAGGGGGAAAACACAGATCCACTCTATTTGAAAGGTATGGATTCTTCATACTTTTCCAAGAACTATGGATTTGGGGATATTTTCTATAAACCTGCTTCCTGACTGCAGTTTTGAAAGACAACACATGATTTTTACAAGCCTTAAAGCTGTAGGGACCAGATACAGACGCTCACAGATTATAACTACAGTATACATACAGGAAGAGTGATGGAAAATGATTATGTGTTTGGTTGTGCTGTATCCTTAGGGATAAGTGTGGGTAAAACTTTTTTTTAATGAAACTGACATGTTTGGCAATACTCTCTACTGGCTTATTCCAATTTACTTCTCTTCCCTGTATTTCCCCCTACCTCCTCCCAAGTTCTGAACAGATCAATAACTTTCCACTGTAGTTGCTTCAGGTTAATTCTATTTTAGGATTAAGCTAGATATATTCTAGAAAGATTCAGGAATATTTACTTCCGTCAGCTCAGAGTCTATACTTGCAAGATAATTATCTTTATATCTTTAAGATAATTAAAATTATTAGTTCTGCATCATATCAGCTGCCTTGAAACGGATGTTTATTGCCATCAGGAGTTGGGACTGGGCAGAATTTGTGCATTCTCTCTTCTTCCAGCTGTTGTGAAGAAGCACCGGGTATTTAGCAGCCGAATCTTAGGAGGATACTTCTTTTAAAAGATAAGTTGGTCCTTGTGGCTTTCACCTCCACACCCAGGAGCATTTGGAATATTTCCATGTGAAGAAACGCAGATCCAAAGTCCTTCTGTGATAAATCCAAAGCAAGATTAACCGAAGAAGAGGAATGTTAATACAGACTCTTGGTGTCCTTGTCATGCATGATTTGGCTTATATGAACGCAGAGCCTTGATTTTTAATTTTATTTATCCTCTCCAGGGAAAATAACATCCACGTACAGTATATTACAACAGTATCTTCAACTATCCTAGACCTTAGGGAAGAGTGAAATAGCGCAAATGTTTCCAATTCTTAATTTGGGGGTTGGAAAGAAAACAGCGATATTTTTCAGTAGTTGAGGTGAATGACAATGTTCTCATGACATAAAGCTAGTTCAGTATCTTTCTACACTAGGGTGAAGAAAAAAAGGAGCTTGCAGCCTTATTAAGATTCAGTATTAGGTATCAGAAGACAGTGGACTATCCAAGCCCTTAATAAAATTAATAATAGTAATAGTAATAAAAGGAATAATCCGTGACAGGACAATTGGCTAATCTGTGAAGCAATACGGATAGAAAATGTAGGAAAAGCTATGAGGTGAGAAACATGGAGGAAAGCTAACTATGTAGGAATGGGAAGGTATTACAAAAGAAAGCATTTTGTCGTCGTAGCAGCGTGAAACAAAGGCATGTTAGAGGAAAGTAACCAAGCTGGTGTGAGGTTTGTAAGTGGATGGGAGTCTAAGTTCCTGGTTGCTTCTTGCTTTCCTTTCTAAAAGGCAGGACATTTGGAACTGCCAGCTGGGATAATAGCGATAGCTCTGATTACCCCTTCTATTCCCTTCTTTTTACAGTCAGCACTCGCTTTTTCCTAATAACAGGCAAGCTTTGCCTTTGTCTGAAATGCTGGGCGATGGGTGAGCTTCAGCAAAAAAAAAAACCACCCCACCAGCTCCAAAATATGCAGCAATTTCAATGAGGAAAAAGAACCAAGGGATTGTGACCAACTTTTTTTTTTTCCAGAGGCTGATTGTATCTTATGGTCTATTAATTAGTTTAACGATTTTCAGACGCAGAGGGAAGATGGATATATAGTAGAAGATCTTCTAGCAGAAATAGTTCTTGAAAACAAGATTTTTTTGGAGGGGAAAAAAAGTCAGATTTGATATATTACATTAAAAAGATAAGCTGCCACAAAGATGAAAATGTAAACATACTATGTGAAAAACAATTATTTAAAATTCTGCCATGTAACTTCATAGAAATCAAAGCCCCTTCATTAAAGAATATGAATGAATCTGAACACAGTTCAGCATCGAAGAGGTTTTACAAATGTAACAGAGAAAAACGCAGCTCTTAGTTACTAATTCTACCTCAGAAGCAATTTGGATCCTGATAATTGCTTTTTTTTTTTTTTAAAGGCCACTATACAATTTGGGGAGGAAAAATACAAATTGGTGTCAATGATTTTCACTGGGACCAGGATTAGAGATGATGATACTACAGCAATTGGGGTCAGAATTCCCGTCACTAAGTGATGAGGTTGTTATCCAAGGACCCACACCTATCCAAGCCATTCTGTACTCGGTTCCTCCCAGCCCCGAGCTTCAGTTCTTCCAACGTAAGGAATTATCTCCCCTCAATTCCCCCCAACTGCCTATTGTCCCTCCCCCATCTCTGCCTTTTTGGCCACCCAGGACCATGCCTTGTGGGATGGCAAGCAGCCCCACAACCGGGGCTCTGGGATTGCTTGTCACACTGTAGCTCAGGAGCTTGTTGGTGCACCCTGGCTCAGGGGCTACAAGAAGCTCTCAAGCTACCACACAAATCTATGGCTGCTCTTGAAAGCCTCAGCTGCCCCAGGCTGGCCCAGAAACATGGTGCAAAGGAGCTTCTTGGAACACCCTGGCTCTGGGCTTCAGAAGCTCCTAAGTTGCAGCACAGGACAGCCCAACTGTGCTGGGCTTCAGAAGCTCCTAAGTTGCAGCTCTTCACAGTGTAAAACAGTATAGTGCAAAACCCCACTTCAGTTTCAGCCAAAGTTGCCATCAAACATCATCACACTCCGAGGCCCCTGCCACCCTGTGCTCTGCTGCTCCAGCTGACCTTTACTGTCTTTTGCTCCTGCTACTGCGGTATGCCTGGCCTGGCACTTTATGAGGCAGCTGCTGGCTTTGGGGGGGGGGTAGCATTTTTCACTGGTCTCAGGAGGAAACTACTTCACAAGGCATACTAGCAAAAGGAGCAAGAAGGCAAAGGTCAGATAGGGCAGAAGATGCTGAAGAGTGCAGGGGGCTAAAAAGGCAGAGATGAGGGAGGGAAGGGAAGTTGAAATGCCCATGTGGTTGTTAAGTGCCAAGCACCCAAACTCTGAATGCAAACTGTGAGAACCATAATGGCTGTAACCCTGGGGAGTAGTTGTAAGTCCCTTCATTCAGTACTGTCATAACTTTGAATGATTGCAGAAACAAATGATTGTAAGTTGAGCACTACCCATTCTTGAGAAAAGGTATCCAACTCATCTATAAATGTCAATCCAAGTATAAATTGTTCTGGAGCCTCAGATAACATAGAACAGGCTTCGGCTGTTAACTACTAATGTATTAAAAACTTCAAAGTGATAAATTCCTTTCAGACAAAATCCCTTCATTTTGTACATTTCAAGAAATGTTGTCCGTGCTGATTTAGCACTTCAAGAAATAGCCAACGTATAAAAGGTACAAATTTTGCAATGACAAAAAGGTAATCAAGATGTAATGGTATGTGTGTGTGAATGACCTTGGGAGATAGGAGGAAAGGCTGCAGACTGGACAACCAGCATGTAAAATGTATCTCTGCCCACAGGACGGAAGGTGTAGGAAATATTTCAGAAGGGCCTTCCTGTTGTTTCCCAGAAAGGAAAAAGAGAAATGCTTCAATCTTGCATTGCTATTGTTGTTTTTGTTAATGTAATCTTACAATAGAGGTAGGGCTGGTACTCATTGTTCTGCTTCTTGCTTGAACATCCCCAAACAGCTAATATCAAATGACATAAAATGGCTAAATTGCACATTTGTAGGCTCAATGGCGGCTGAAAAACCACCTTAAGGAAGATAAGTAGATTTTACCCCTGCACATGTACTGTACTCTGGTGGGCTGAGCAGAGGCAACTGGGGAAAGGCTGTCCTTCAAATAACCTGGTCCCAAGACATGCAGGGCTTTAAAGATGATAACCAGCAGCTTGAATTGCACCCAGAAGCAAAATGGCAATCAGTGCAGCTCCTTCAAGAGGCAACACATGCACAAACTTGGGCTTTTGGCAAAACTATGTGAGCCACTCCAATTTAAGCCAACATTTGTGCCATCTGGATAATCTTCAAAGGCAGCCCCACGTAGCCAAAGCGTGGGTGACTGTGAGAAGAAATATGCACTACACAGTTGTGCAAAAACCCTCCTGGCCATGACTGTTACCTGCTCCTCGAACAGGAGTTGGGAGTCCAGGAGAACCCCGATTATGCACATTTGTCTGAGGCAGTTCAACCCCATCCATGATCAAATATGATAATTCCCCATAAGCCAAAGAGCCTCAGCACCCAAAGCCACTTTGTCTTCCTAGGTTCAGCTTTAACCTTTGCTCCCCCATTCATACCTCAGCAGCTTCAAGCACAGAGAGAGGGCGACTGTAGTATTGCTTAACTTACCATGGATCGAGATGTACAATTGAGTATCATCAGTGTACAAATGATATATCTCACCCCAGGATGACGGATGACCTCAACCAGCAGTTTCATGCAGTAAACACTGATCCCCGTGAGTCTTTTGCTTCTGATCAATACCCATTGGAAAAAGCCTTGGAGGAAGAAACTAAACAAGGGGGTGCCCTCACATTCTGGGCCCCTGAAGCTGTTCCAGAAAGATACCATAGTTGACAATATCAAACCAGTGAGCAGTCAAGTAGACCAATGACCGCCATCTTGCTCCCACCAGAAATCATCATACTCAGTAGATGCAGTTAACATTGTGAACCAATTTCTTAAATGGAAGAACTGGTACAACAGCAATGGAAAATTGGCCTGGAAGGCAAATGCCTGAAATATTATATTTTGAGCAACCAAAATTCAAAGGCAACAGGTGTACTTATAGCTCTATTTCAGTATGTTGAGATTGTCATCTGTATATCTAAATAAATTTGGGAGGAAAGACAAGGAATGGAGTACTTCATTAGTATAGTAACCTCTTGCAGATCTAAGCAGTTCCACAAGGATCTAGATTAATTTCTGCGAGGCAAAACACTGGATAGGTCATTAGTTTGATTCATGGCCATTCCTTCCTTGCACACATTAAATCTGTGCAAAGGAAATGAGGATTTCTTTGGACTGGAACAAAATAGTATTCAGGATACATTATGCTACTCATACAATATTGGTATATTATGCTGTCCTAAAAATGTAAAAGTGAACAAGTTTGTTCATTTGTTCACTTGAAGAACCACTTAACAAGTGGTTAAGGCTTGTTACAAGTGGTTAAGGCTTGTGTCTAAGGATAGACACTGGGAAACTTGAGAAAGTACAAAGCTAGTTGGATGACTTTAGGCCAGTTACTCTCTTTCAGCCCAAGGAAGCCAGCAATGCCAAACTGCTTACAAAAATCGTGCCATAAAATTGCAAGGACTAGTCGAGGCTGTTGCCAGGAGTGAATAACTGACTCAATGACACACAAACTCACATTCAGTGTCAGATCTTTTCTGAATTGATTGCTGTACACTGTCCAAAATCAGTCTGTGCTGGATGGCCTAGAAATCCATTATATAACTAAATAAGCTGTCATCTTTAGCTATATATGATGTATCAAATATAACTCATCAATTTCAAAGAGTGGGTGGTTTTCTTGCTGCATTCACACATTTTATACCTGCCAAACTGCTCGGCGTTTTCAAGAGTAAATTTAGAAAGATGGGAAACCACATGGAAATCAGCCTTCTCTTCCAGACACAAAAATTATTGCTTTGCTATCACCAATTACATAGCCACACAACATGGGGCAATTTTATTTCACCTTCTACATTGATAATATGTTTTGAAGTTCAAATTCAAAACACATCACATTTTTTGCCTGGATATGCAATGTTTAAAAAAACCCCACACAACATTTCCATGAGCTTTTGCATTCAGTTTTCTAACCAGGTTGGATTGTCCGGTAGGACATTGTTATTCCACACTCATTGTTGCCCAGGCCATGCTGAATGAATCTTCGTATTGTTATTTCTGGATCAGAATTCTAACCAAATAACAAACTGGCCCTTCATCATTTCACTCCTCTTTGTATAAACATTGCTGGGGATGGGAAGAAGAGAACAAAGAGGGGATTATCAGAGAGTGTTTCTTTTCCTAGGATGAAATAAGTCTAGGCTGCAGTTTCCATTCACAAAGACAGCTGCCCTCAAAATAAACAGTGCTTGTGTGAAACTTGTTACAAGGCCGGCTCTTCTTAAAGTTTGCCATCCCACATTTCTGTTTAAAAAGAATTCTATGTCATGAACTCCCCTTTTTTAGGTGGCTTAAAAATACAGCAACATGGCCTAAACATACTTTTAAACAGGACGAACGTGAAAGGGAGATTAAGGGGATGGACTGCATCTAAATAAGTAGCACTTCTGTTTTCCTCTTGTTCCCTGAAGGTCCAAATTCTAACCAATTCTAACCATTGTGTCTAAATCCACAATGCTGATGTATTTAGGCTAGCCAGACGGTAGTATTTGTAGTGGAATGTAGCCATTCATAATGCACACTCACAACACCCCGCAACACAGAAAACGCTCTTGAATGAGACAAGAACGAGAAAATGTTTTTTCTCCATGGACTACATTTATTTGATTCTATGAAAATACAATTCCCTTTCAACATTCACAAGGAATTTGATTCTATGAAAATACAAGTCCCTTATATATATAGGCTATTCATTTATTTTGGATGGCACATGTATTGATTCTCTACTTGAAAGACAGAAACTGGCAGAAGCTCCCTAGATGGACATTGTTGTCAAATAGATGCCCTACCCTAAGAAACTGTTTCAAATTTCTTTCTGCATCCACTAGATTTAAAGAGGTTATCGAAATGTTTCCAGTTTAAATTCAGGCTACTGCTACAGCAACGGTTGCAAAGCTCTTATTTACCCACTACGAAGAGCTGTGGCAGCATGCATGTTTATTGAGATATTACAGCCCCAGTCCGTCAAAGGCTCTCAATGGGAAAGGGAGCAAATAATCCACTTTGCAGCAGATCTGGAGGAATTAGATAAAGAGAACTTCTCCCAACTTGTGCATATTAAGGAGCAGCAGTAGCAGACATCAGGCTCAGGTAGCTTTTCAAACATAAAACAAGGTAAAGCTAGGCAGAACCAATTGCTACTAAGCTCAAGGCAAAAAACACCCGCAGGCTGATCGCGCACTGTGCGTTGCCACTTACAGACACACAGTGCTCATACGTGCAGTGCCAGAGGCAAAAATAGTAGCACATACCAGGAAAGAAGCAGTGTTTTTCAAAGAGGGTGCGCCTTTAATGGTTAGTCTAAGTAGCAGACTGTTTGAAGGATCTCTTGCTGCAGTGCCTGGACAATCAGTATTCTTGTCCTTGTTCGGCGTGCCAGAAACTCAAACGTAAACACCACTGCATTAAGCATTTAAGACGAGCGGGTGCTTGGTCGGATTGGGGTCATGAATGGAGCTTGGCATGTTGAACCCACATAGGTATACATGGATCAGAAAACTCACTGGGCACGTTAGGAGAAGCAAGTCGTTTCCCCCTCACTAGCACTGTAGCAACTTTGCACTAGATGCGGACACAAAATTACCAAAGCATGTTATTCAGATCATTGGCCTGCCGCATTTTGTAGCTAGCTGCAGGACAACAAATGTGCGGAGAGACAAGTAATTATAACGGAGACTTCTTGCTTTGCGATTCTAAGGACAGCATAAAGTTATTTAGATTTATCCTTTTTTTTTAGTGCAAAGATCACTGGGGAGATAGTAATAATAATAATATTCTCCTGCTTTCAGTCAAATCATGCCGATGGCACTAAAAAGCCAAACCCCCCTCTAATTTGTGAGGTCTTCCCCCAACCCCAGTCACAGACCTAAAAAGGCCATTTTTAATGCGCTTCACACTGATGGGCATCTATGTGGAAACTTCCTTTGTTGGGCCTTTTAATACTTCCTTGAAACTCCAGGGCTCACTTGCAGGTCTAATAAGGCAGGAGCTCTAGTGGAAAGGATGGGAAAGACATAGCCACAAGAGGTATTTTTTATTCCACGCTATTTCTCTCCTTCGATCAATTAGCTGGCTCCGGGAGCTATCTCTGGAAACTCTTTATAAATTTCTTGGATTATCATTTTGTCCATCTGGCACTGCTGACTGTCCTCTGCTTCCACCATGATACGTTGCAAGGTCCCCTGCAGGTCAGTTAAACGGTGTTTATGCTGTAGGTATGGGGTAGTCCGCATGATGGCGTGCATCAGAGACAGGTACTCCATCCGCAGCTGTAAGAGCAGAAGACAATAGGGAAAAAAATTGAGAAAGAGGAGAAATCGAGGTGTGGGGCAGGCAGCCTTTTGGAAAGGCAAATACTTTGGAAAGAGTCAATCCTTGTGAAGTGCAGGAACTCTCTCAGAATCCATTAGAATAAAATTGAAAGAGTTCTTGAGCTGTTTTTGTTTTTATGTTCATCTAGATAAGTGGGTTTTTTCCCCACAAAGTACCGTATTTTTCAGACTATAAGATGCCCTGGAGTATAAGACATACCAAGATTTTGAAGACGTAAACAAGAAAATAAAGTTTTTGCCCTCCCTGGCCCCCAGAAGCACTCTGCAGGCCTCCCAAACCCTCTGCGTGTCCTGTTTTTGCGAAAAACTGAATGCGCAAAGGGTTAGGGAGGCCTGCAGAGTGCTCCTGGGAGCTGGGGAGGGCAAAAATGTGATGCGTGGGGGGTTTGGGAGGCCAAAAATGGCTGTATTCAGTGTATAAGATGCACCAATATTTCCACCTTCTTTGGGGGTATTACGTTTCGTGAGGCAACCACAACGGAGGCGAGACTGAACCGCAAAACTATTTATTTAAACAATCATGAACGCAACAGAACACTCAACACCACGCGAGGGGAGAAAAAGGGCTGAGGAGAAAAATCCCTGTGACAGCTCTTTTATACTAGCTGTCAAACATCTTGCCCAATGGCTGCTCGGGAATCTTCCCGCTCTGAGCAGCCTGCGTCTAGTCCAATGGGAGATGATCTCTTGTTGCTACGCCTCCCCCAGGTCGTATCCCCGAGGACTCTCTGTATTCAACAGGGGGGACGACGACAGTGCATCTTATACTCTGAAATGTAGGGTAGTTTGAGGAAGCTGTTTAGCTGGGTAGTTTTTCATAATGCTTACTTAAACTATATGACAAAAAAGGAATCTAAAAGTTATATTAAGAGTTCCCTTTCAATTCCTTCTCTCTCTTTAAAGGAAAAATATGTGGGCTCAATGTCAACTCCCCACTCCCACCCAAGTCCAGTTTTTGGGGCTAGCTGCAATCCTCATGATTCTCCTGTCATAATTGTAAAGTGAACTCTCAAAACATAGCAATTAGTTGCTTGCATTTATTAGATCAGAAATGTAGACCTTAAAATATTGGAGCTGAATCTGTCAGTTAGAATGTACATTCTTCAAACACATTTTTTTTTAAAAAAATATTCCAAATAATTTTATTTATGATGCACTTTCTAGCATGGAGAGACTGAGAACCAAACAAATCTGTACCCATTTAAGATTTGTTTTGCATGTGCTATGAAAAATTTGGGTTATTTCAAATGCAGCATTCTGAGCTTGAATCCATCTTTAAATCCATCATGACTTCACATTTCAGTGGTGATATCTTGAATTGGCTTTTGGAGGCAATGCAGACTCTATAGCATTAACATAATGTGCTTCTACATGCCATTATTACCAGAAAAGGTATCTCTGATACCCAGGAAGTGTAACCTTACAGTAAAATTGTTTCTAGGTAGCAATCATTGCAACCGTCCCTGATTTTTTACTCTAAAATAAGAACAGAGGACAACAGGTTTCAGAAATATTTCACGAGAAGAGTACTCCGCTCCTCTACTCACAATAGAATCCCCTATGCCACCAGGTTTAAAATATTGGGCTTGGACAATTTAGAATTGTATCGCCTGCAGTCCGATCTAAGCCTTATACACAAAATTGTCTGCTACAATGTCTTGCCTGTCAATGTCTTCTTCAGTTTTAACCACAATAATACACGGGCAAACAATCAATACAAACTCAAGGTAAACCGCTTCAAACTTGATTGCAGGAAATACCATTTCAGCAACAGAGTGGTCAACGCCTGGAATGCTCTACCCGACTCTGTTGTTACAGCCTCAAACCCTCACAGTTTCAA
>JAHWGE010361167.1:0-12689 GCA_019457695.2 Chrysopelea ornata
ACCAGCACCTTGAATTGCACCCGGAAGATCACTGGGAGCCAGTGCAGCCTGCGTATGAGAGGTGTTACATGGGAGCTCCGTGTCGCTCCCTCTATAACCCGCTCGGCTGCATTCTGGACCAGTTGGAGCCTCCGGGTGCTCTTCAAGGGGAGCCCCATGTAGAGAGCATTACAGTAGTCCAGACGAGAAGTGACAATTGAGCTCAGTCTCTTTGAATACAGTTTAGCTGTATGTCATTGGGTTAGATACACTGTGCAATATTTTACAATAATCAACTGGCACAAAGCATTATATCTGAGATTAATTAAATGGTGGGTAAAAATGAAATCCTATCCACTTACTGTGCTGCCCTGTAAGTAAATGTCATTTTGTAGGATAAGCCACCTGAACCAATGTGTTGTGCCTAATCTACCAAATATAACTGGTGAGCTAAGGGGAGAGATTTGTTGACATAGTGGGGGAAGTTTGGGGCATGTTGAAATAGAGGTTATACATCTTGGCTTAGTCTAATAGAATAAGTTACTGTCAATTTGGAGCCAAGAATGATGCACAGAATAAAGGCTTTTGCAGCCTTTTGTTACCTAACGTCTAGGTAGATGTTAACTCATGAATAGCAATGTTAAACCAAGATATAACAAAATAGAATGAGGAATCAAGTGGAATTTTTCCTTTCTCATTTTACTATTTTTGATTTAATACATTTTTTCTACAAAGCATTAAAACTATGATCAGAGATGATTACAAAATAGAATATTTTTCACTGAGATACTGAGATGTACTGGGCTTCTCAAAAATTTCCTTGCAGAATTTAGGAACTGTCTATTGTTATGAGCAATTGTGTCCCAGGCAGTGAAATAAGCCAAAAGAATTAAATGTTTCAATTTTTTTTTGTCATCTGGTCACAAAGAGATAAAATTCTGAAGATTTTATAAAACTGATGTTCCCAAAATATTCTTCATAGAAAAGAACTACCACCCTCACAACAGAGGTTTATGCAATTTTCTATATCTCCTCAAATGTTATTTTCTCCATCTCTGCTAGGCTTTCCAGATTGCTGTGAAAAGTACTCAGGGCCCTGTTGATGTGTTCCTGTGCCCAGAAGAGAGCTCTGGTGTCTGTAGTCCCACCAAGAGTCCGTTGAAAGTGGCTCCTGAGGAACCTTCTTCAGAATCTTCACAAACAACACCTTCTGTGCTTCTACACCCTTCTCAGGATACAAGTTTGCCATTGTTGAGTGGAGACCAAGGTATGTCAATTGTTGCCTTAAGAATTGCCATCCAGGAGTAACTGAGATCAGCAAGTTTTTTCAGTCAGATAATTCTGTGCCAAGCTTGTGTTTTGACTATTGCAGCTATGCATTTCCTAAAGTGTGGCCTTTCAGTAGAGAAAGTAGATAAAACTGGAAAGAACACAAAAGCATACTCATAGTTGTTTTATCTACAATGTTTTCATTTTGTAGATATAATGCATCATGATATTTGAATAGTTTTTCTGAAGCCTTCATTACCACCCTATCAAAGGGGGGGAAATTGATTTCTGGTTCTTTTATTGTTGATTTGTTGTTGTTAGTTGCAAAGTCATGTCCGACCCATCGTGACCCCATGGGCAACGTTCTTATAGGCTTTCCTGTCCTCTACCATACCCCGGAGTCCATGTTGATAGTCCATCTTAAAAAGCAAAAAAATAAATAGAAATCCACCACTTCAATATCATCATTGTCCAATTTAAGGTCGATTTCTGTGCCTGTTGTTAGTTTTGGCTTCTTTATATTTGATTTTAGCCCTGTTTTTTCCACTGAACTCTTAAACTTTTATTACTAGAGCTTCAAGATTATTTGCATTTTAGCTGTCAGAGTAGCACAGTGTAGGTGATTGATGTTTCTTCCACCAATTTTAAAACCATGCTCATCTTTTTCCAATCCAGCTTCTCTCAGTATATATATTCAGATTGTGGGCTGAATAAATAATGATAGTACAGGTAGTCCTCGATTTATGACCCCAATTGAGCCCAAGTAAAACATTTGTTAAGTGGGTTTTGCCCCATTTTGTGACCTTTCTTGCCATAGTTATTGAGTGAATCACTACAGTTAAGTTAGTAACACGGTTGTTAAGTGAATCTGGCTTCCCCATTGACTTTGCTTCTCCAAAAGTCACAAATGGTGACCACATGACCCCAGGACACTGCAACTGTCATAAATATGAGTCAGTTGCCAGGTGTCTGAATATTGCTCATATGACCACAGGCATGTTACAATGTTCGTAAATGTTAAAAATGGTCATAAGCCGTTGTAACTTCGAACAGTCACTAAATGAACTGTTGCAAGTCAAGGACTATCTGCAGTTTGTTTCATTGTATTGCATCCAGGCTGGGTCTTTCTGTCCTGACTGTAAGTTTCTCAAAGGATACTGAGATGTATTGGGATTTCCATGTTTCTAAAGATATTCCACAGGCTGCCATGGCCGACACAATCAAAAGCTTTTCTATAATCAGTGAAGCATATATTGACTTTTTCTAGGTGCTCTTCAGCTTTCTCAGTTATCCAGCATGCATCCAAAATAATATCTTGTTCTCTATTTTTTTCCTAAAACCAGCTTAAATGGCTGGTATCTCCCTTTTCATGTCTTGTTCTAATACACAATTGGATAATCTTCAGCATTATTTGCTAGGATATGAAATTAGGGATGTTGTCCAGTAGTTTGTGAACTCTGCTAAGTCTCATTTTTGTTGTTACTGATATTTAGACTGATCCCTTTCAATCTGTTGTTACTCCCTCAGGCTGAGATTATACTGCCAAAACTGATCTGGAAATGACTGTGCTAAGCCTCTGTTAGGCAAAACAAATTCAGCCTTCAAATCTGTCCAACTTCCAAAACAAATAATTTTGCTTGGTAGCAGTTGCAAATGTATGGTCCTAGTTTGAAGAATCATGCCCAATTTTATCTTAAGAGAAAAGAATTCCGGTATCAAAATGCCATAAGGGAGGACATTCTATTCTTTGTTTTTATTTCATAGCATTTGCAATGTACAAAATATACTAGATAATAGAAAGGCTTCCACGTCTGATCTTAAATTATGAGCTAAGAGCCAGCCAGATTTTCAAATACCGTGGCTCTAAAGCAAATTCATCCTTTTGCAATATGTATGCGAGTTGTTGTTGGTCTTGCATTGTTGGTTCTGCACTTCTGTTTGAATCTTTTTGACAAAGATGTGGAATAAAAAGAGGAGGCATAGAAACAAATGGCATTAGGGGAGATGATATAGGAGAAACCAGATAGGAAACGATAATGTAAATGCTTGAAATATTATTTAGGCTGACATTCTGGTTTTTAATGTATAGGACATACTACTTTGACCAAAAGATAACTGTAATACCAATCTAGTGGGATAGAGAAGTACTGAGAAAGGTGGCAAAAGCTATGTTTTTGCTAACATATTTCTACAAAGGCTCTACGTAGAAAGGCTTGATGGGAAAAAACTACAAATGAGAAAGAAAGGCAATGTATTTCTTGGTAGATTTCTGTACAAAATGAATTTCTCTCTCTTACGAGTTTTTCTAAGAAAAGTTTTTTTTACATTTTGTTTCAAATTATATGTAATTTATTCCTAATTTGTGACAGAGACCAAGTCAGATATTTTTGTAGTTACAGCTGAACCATGAAAATTGTTTATACAATTTTGGAAGAAACGTTGTATATTATATATACACTGTAATTGGAAGATTAAGCAACTTTGTTTTTGTGTACAGACAAGGCTTTATTTGGGATATTCACTTGGGATTAAAGGCACGGGTATATCTATTATTCTGGTTACTAAGTCTCTCCTTTATCTCTTGGCAGAACCTTTGTTATCTGGAGAGACTACTTTGCCTCTGAAGTGTCCCGGGGATGATGTAAACCTCTCACCACTGGCTTCCGTGGATGCCTTGCTTCTGCAGGGCAAGGATGACTTCTCAAGTTTTCTGCCCTCTGAATTCATTGCACTTTCACCACCCCAGACTCAGGACTACCATTTTGGACTCGAGGAGGGTGAAGGCATCAGTGAGCTCTTTGACTGTGACTTTGGAGATTTCACCTCCTTGGATTTCTGAATATCCTTGGGTTGGGGAAAGGGGAGCGCCACCTGGTCAACTCTACCCCACCACGGGGGAATCTTTTTGCAGCTGACATCTGAATATAATTCCAGGGCTAGTTGTCATCTTCAGGGCCAGTGTGCTGTAAATCAGATGCCAGGGAAGGAAAATGGCAGAATGTGGTCTGGCATCAGTGTCAGTGAGAGCACTCAGCTCCTGGAAGGGCTGCCTTTTGCTGGCCATCTCCCTGTAATTGAGGGAGGTGGCTGTGAAGCTAATTGCTGCTGTGAATGTTGCAAGCTTGTTTTTGTGACCTGATCGAGAGACAGCAGGCATCACCTCAAGCCTGCTGTGCCCAGGCCCAGAGTAGTAATAATACTTAGGAATAGGTGAGTAGGGTCACCTTGATTCTCTGGTGCCATGTTTGGAATCTATAGGGATAGCTTTAGAGATGCTGTTGCAGCAGCTTAGTTATTCTTGTTGAACCACTCCTTTCCCTGAATTTCACTTTAGATAATACTTGGCTGTGGGCAGGCCCCTTTTTTTATCAGGTGCTTAATTTTCTATGTTGTGAGCAATTTCTCAATCTTGGCTTAGAAAAACATGATGGTGAGAAGCTATCCTTAGAAGAGGGGGCCCCTCCATTCCTTTCTCAGCAAACTGTTTGGGTTGTGTGGCAGAAGCACTGAGCACATTATTGTGAGGGACACCTTTCTGCCAGGCAGCGGTGGGAGAAGGTGACCAGAATGGTACTTCTCAGAGCAGTCATTGATCTGTCCTCTTGCAGTCCATCTCTGCCTGGTTGGCTGGCATTTTTACCTTTACCTAGGACTGGGAAATTCTGTATGCTGGCAAATGATAAACCAGAGATTTGCAACTCAGTAGTTAAACAATGGTCAAGTAGAAGAAAGAAAACCAAGTGGATGGATAGGATGGGTGATACAATGGGAGCCTTTTGTTAAACATGCTGCTCAAACTAATGAAAGGTAATGGGTAATTGGATGCATTAGAAAAGTGGGTGGGCATTTATGTTATTTTTTTGCTCTTTTTAAAAAATGTTCTGGTTGAAAAGGAGAAACTGGCTTTCAAATATGAGGCACCAAGAATGGTGGGGTGAATTGTTTCTGGATGCCGATGCAAAATACTTTTTCCTCATAAGCCTCACCATAAAGCTTTAAGGAGGGTCCTGTACAGATTATTTATTTATTTTGGGTGTTCCTCACCTCCCACTATGGATATTATTTTGTGGAAAGTCCATTCCCTGGTAGAATACATCTATATCTATCTGGGGATGTGATGGGTTTTTATTATGGTGATTTTTTTTTAATTGTGAGGTGCTCAGTCTGCTCAGCTGTCTTTAGGTTTAGAGCAGACAGCCAACAAGGCAGAGGGGACACTGCTTGTCGTAGGAAATGAAGTTACTGGAACGTTTTGCTTCAGCAGGAGGAAAGGGAGGGTTGCTGACTATTCTCCATTATAGTAAGGGAGGTTAAACCCTACACAGTATTGTGAGACAGCAACCAACCAATGCCTTTGTTTGCCCCTTTCCTGTAAAGTGAAGGGAAAAACACTGACTCGGTCTCCTTATTATCCCAATCCCCATGCTAAGCATAAGGTGTGTCCAGAAATCATGGATTCATATTATTTATTTATTATTTATGTGGTTCCATCCAGTGTTCCTGGAAGATAAAGGATAGTGTCAGAGGAATATGGGTGCATGAACTCGAACATGTCCAGGTCTGTGGAAAGAGACCCTTTAGGGATCTGATTAGAATTGCTGACCTAGCAAGTAGCAGCAGAGGACCTGGGAACAAGTAGGTTGTAGTCAGAGAGCCTTGAATAGCGAAGAGATTCAATGTCTCATCAATATGTTGAGAGAGTATGACTGGTCAAGACAAGTGAACTGAAATGCTATTTATTCATAGAGGATGGACAGCAGGTTCATCTTGTAGAGCAGTATTTCTCCACTTCAGTAATTTTAAGGCGTGTGGACTTCAACTCCCAGAATTCCTCAGCCATTCAATGCTGGGAATTGAAGTCCACGCATCTTAAAAGTTGCCGAGGTTGAGAAATGCTGCTGTAGAGAAATATTTTGGTATGTTGAAAGGGAGGGTGGGGGAGGGAGACACACACTGTGCTAGGATAAGAGTTTGTGGAAGGAATAGTTTTATTCCAGGTTTATCAATTTTGAGAAGTAGCTTTAGTTGAAGGAATGGGGCTTTAGCAGCAGATAAGGATGCCATCAGCTTGACTAGGAGTTGTTCCTAGCACATCACAAAGCAGTAATTGGTGCTGTCCCTGAGGTGCCTTCTTAGTCCTTTAAGTATTATTTACTGGAACTCACCAAAGTGTGCTCCTACATGCTAGGAGTGTATTTTGTTTTATGGAAAGGTAACCATGACTTGGTGTGTGGCTTTGGGTGGGAGTTGTGCATTAGTGTTCTTAATAGATGAGAGAACTACTAATCTAAAGCATTGTGACACCTAGTCCCAAATAATTTAAACTTCATTGGAGCTTTTTTTTGAGGAGGGACAAAGCCTGAACAAAAGCATCTGTTAAGTGGGTCTTCTTCAGGTAACACATATAAATATGCTTCCTCAAATCAAAATTCATCAGGCAGCAGGTGGCCGTGATTCCCATGCTCTCTCCTCACCTTTCAACTCTTTCTCAGGTTGCTGGTTCCTAAAGCTGAATCAAGTTAAAAATTATCCCTGTGTTGCTAGGCTCTGCATAAGGAGAAACAGCTAACTCTCTCCAAACATCGCATTTTCCAGGTTGGACATTTGCAACTAGACTGTCCTCAAGAAACTTAATAATGCTATGTTCTCTTAGACTGCACTACTTCAGAATAATAGCTGGCACAACATGTTCTCTGTAACCAAGGTACACCTTATTTCTTGTTTCAGATACAAACGGGAGAGCAATTTGATCATATTCACATTAATTACTGATCTCTCTTAGTGAGTCTTATCTGGATATAATATTAAATGTTAGCCAAGTTGGTTGGGGCTGATGGCAGTTTTAATTCAATTTATCTACAGAGCACCAGGATTACAAATCTGGATGGCATTTCTGTACATAGGTCCTCTTACTGTTCTGATATGTTTATCTTTTTGTTATGTGGATATCTCCCTCTGCAGCAAACAGAGTGACAATCTGTTCCAAAGGACTCATTGATAGATTTATATCTTTTGATATATCCATTCTGAGCACATCTTGCTTTTACAAGGGAAGACAAGTGCTGCTTTGGCCAACCTCTTTCTGATGCAACTCACACAAAAGTCACTGTAATGTGCCAGATATTCTTTCTCTTTAGTTTACCTAGTACAGGGTACCAGCCCCTCCCCCCTTCAGAAGAAAAAAGTCTTGCAAGAAAACAAGGAAACAGATTCTCTAAAGATTGTGTTGATATTTGTCTACTGGAGCATTCCAATACTTTCCTGAATTAATCCATTCTTACTGGTTGGGAAAAAAATAATGCTATGATGCCTGGGCCCCGATTTTGGATATATCAAAGCAATTAACTATGCTGTATTATTTACATTTTAGATAATTCTTGAGTGTATTTCCTTTTTTATAGTTACCTAGAATGTGAGGAGTACAGCATAATTATCTGTGGTAGAATGACAAACACCCCATAATTGTTACTACAATGTTGTCCTGCAAAAGTCCCTGAAGAAGCTTCAGCAAAATGCAGTTCATTGTATGGTTCAATAAGATGAACATTATTTTTTTAATAACAAGTCAGGATTTGAACCCTGTTCTGCTGCCTGCTTAGGATTGAGCAAAATTATGCATGATTGCATCACAACTTCCTATGGACCTCTCAAGTTTCTTCCAATTCAACAAGATGGCCACTATCTTCCTTGATAATCTCAATTTTCACTTCTACATTAAAATGCTGTTTAATATTTTCATCCGTCAACTTCAGCATCACCTGCAACAGAAAACTATTCCATAATTTTTCAAGTCATGATCTTCACATCTCATGCCTTCTTACCTTACCTCAATGTGGGTAACCCTCCTGGCTAAGATATCAGGATGTTGTTTGAAAGAAGGATGATCTTCATGCTATTTGAGGAACTCCAGCCCCTCTATTTAAAGCAGTGGATTGGAAGATCCTAAATAAACCAATGAGCACCATTGATAGTTGGGAAAATGGCCAATGGTCAAAAACTTCAGTCTGAGAAAAGCAATCTAGATACATATTTTTTTTAAAAAGACACAACTTGAGTTAAGGATGGAATGCAGAGGTATGTTGCAGGCAACCTATGAGAAGACCATGATTTATGCAAGTTGGCCTTGCACAGCAAAATTGAACATTCTGTAACGGATTGGAATGGTGACCTCCAGATGTTTAGCAAGAATTTCCAAGCACTTAAGAATAAAGATCTAAGATCATTTGCTGCTGTTGTGATTAAAATGATTTTTGGAGAATCAGGTACATGTATGAACAAGAATGCCTGTTGCACCAGAAGCCTGTTATAAGAAAACCCATCCACCTTGCCCCCTTCCTTCTAACAAGTTATCTTGATTCTGAACATGGTGACATATGCACCCCAGATAATGTTGCTGCTATCGACCTAAGAACCAGGGAGGATTGGAGCCAGAGAGCTCTGGTACCTTAATCCGAATGGGAAGCACTTAGTATAGCTCATAATGCAAATAGTTCTACAAAGCCTTAAAATCTATTGGATCAAAGAAATAAGCCTAGAGTGCACATGATTCTCCTTTCAGCAGACTTCTTTTAGTGAGGAGCATGAGAAGTCCAGTTGGGCAAGTTCTTTTATTAAAATTGAAAGCACAGCAGAGGAGAAGGTGCTGTATCTACCCCAGCAAGAGAACTAAGAGTGTCCGGTGTAAGTGATGTGGATTCAAAGCATTATCTGTAAAAGTTGGGGGATCTTGTTGGAGGTGGCTAAAGGTTGCTGAGAAATTGTTATAGTTCTTAAAGATTGCAACTTCTTTGGTAAGTTTCCAGGACAGACACCCAAGATCCTTTGGCAACTGAGTGACCAAATGTGTTGCAAAACCTGCAGCATTTTCCAGGTGCCTGAACATTGAGGGAAGTGCACGTTTTTGTCTGTGCCTCTTTTTAATAACAAGCCTTGTTCATGATTTGTGCCTTTAGTTTTAATAAATATTTCTAATAATTTCCTCTTGATTTACTGTCTTTTGATTATTTAAATATTGTGTATTTAAATAATGGTAAGCACTTTGGACTGGTAGGCACTTATTTTAAGCATGTCCTGAGACACAGTTTTTGCATTCACTTCTATGTAGATAACTATTTGACTATTGGTTGCCTAGCAGTTGGGGAATTTACACATCAAAGTAGTAATAACAGCATCGGTTGTCTAAGGTAGATCAAGGGTATAGCTAGTGTTGTGCTGCAAGATATCAAAAATACATAATCCATCAATGTTTCTTGGATCAGCTTCTACAAAGCCAACATACAGCGTAGTTCTCTAGAATCTGGTATAAGAGGTGAAATTACAAGATTTATTTATTGAATGTATTCACCGATTTTTTGCATGATTGTTCTTTCAAAACAAGGATATTCATGTGATATGGAGCCAAAACCAATTAAATCTGATTGGGCATTCTAGAGTTTATACATAACCTCCAAAGCACTCAAATCATGTTGACAAAATTTAGTGATTTGGGGGGCAAGGCAATTTTTGTTAGGAAGATAAGCAGGTTACGGACCTATCTTAGCCCCTTCCCTGAACCATGTCTTCAGGATGCAAAATCCTGCTAATTTCAACATTAAACCCTCCAAAATAGGAAAGCCTGGTTCAACAAATGTTGGTCTTGCTCTTGTAGTGTCACCAGAATGATTTATACAATTCAGTAGGAGGCCTGGAGAGATTTAAGTAGTGGCTCTCAACTCAGAAGAACTATTTTCTACAGTAAACATGTTCTGCAAGGATTGGGGAGAAAACACCAAAGCTTCATAGAAACACATTGTAAGAGGTGTTACTGCACCCCAGTCCCAATACCTACCCTTTCTACTCTTGACTGTCTTGTTGAAAAAGGGCAGATTTCTGTCAAAGATGCAAAGCCAAGGCAACTGATAGAGGTTCTAGATATCTTGGGAGGGGGCAGAGGAGGAGGATGGGGTACTAATCAAAATATTTTTGAATTGGTATACTCCCTAATACAGATAATGGAAGACTGGATTATTTAGATGCTAATTATCTGAACAAACTATCCACCAAGGACTTTCCTGAATGATTGAGTTTAAGCAGAATTATAAATAATCCCTGCAACACAATCTTGCCATGTGGACCCTTTGCACGGAAATCCACTTGTAGATGGAAGGGAGGAGGATCTGCTTCAAGTCTGAGTCCTCAAGGGTCCAGGTGATTGTCTGAAATGGCGGCCTTTGGTTGTCCCCTGAGATAGTTCACTGAGGGCTAAAAATGATAATTTAGTGGTCCAACAGCTGCTTAAGCAACCACGTTTAATATTTCTAGCTAATAATAGCTTAAAGGGAATTTCCAAAGTGTTTTAACATTTTAATAAATTGGATAGGGGTGTACAGGGAATTTTAATCAAACTTAACAAATGTCACAAAGCTGGAAGGAGTGATTGGCATATGACTGAATTAAAAGTTCCACAGGCTGAGTTATAACTAATCCATATTCTCATTATGGCACATCTAATAAAACAATTTTTAAAACCCACATTAATTTTAACTTTATCATACCACAAATATCTATGCCCTCCAAACCTCAGGTTGTCCTCTTCTAACTCCAAAAGCCTTCTATTTCTTAGCAACGCTCACTCATACAGACCAAACAAGCTGCAAAATAAAATTTCAAACTTGGTTACCCCAGTTCTCCTCTCCTCTTTTGCATGTTGTCAGGCTTTATATTTAACTCATTTCCCCCCCTTTGCCATAGAAGTGATTCTCAAATAGTTAAAAGCTGTTATGGGGAAGGTGAGAGTCCTGCTTTAGCAACCAAGCAGAAAGCAGCAGAAGTTGGCTGCATATTAAACCAATCACAACAATTTGAAGTCGACCCGCTGGAGTTACTGGGACATTTGCTTGCAGAGAATATTGCAGAAATAAGCAGAAAGTGGGAATGAATGAAGTGGGAAGTGTTGGGATATTATTACAGGAACTCTTGGGTAAAATATATAGTTATTATTATACCCTTTTACAATAGACCAATGGTAAAAGCGTCAGTATCCATTGGCTATGCTGGATTTATAAACTTGGGCCTCTCCAAAAACACTAGCTGACTGGCTGACTTTGAAAAGCAAAGTAAGTTTGGACCTGTTGGTATTTGAATTGAACATCATCAGGAAATAACAGAGCAGCAAGCTAGACCCAAAAAGCCAAACAAACGTCTGAAGAAAGCAAAAAATGAGTATGTCTCTGAATGATGAGCAGTTGAGCTTGACTAAGGAAACTTGGTTTTACTTGTATTCCCAAACAGGTCAAGACATTTTTTCTGATCACATTTCTGTTGAGAAGAGAAGGAATTACATCCTCAGTATTTTGTCACTTGGTAAAGTGCCTGCTAACCTGAAAAGAAATGTAATTAAATAATTATATTAATTATACCTTCTTTCTTTGCTCCCTGGATGGAGAGTTCAAAGTTCAGTTGCCTCTAAGGATACAACCTGGCTGTAAAGAGAAAACTCATTAGAGGAAGGTCTGTGTCTCTTTATGAGAAAAAGGTGTCTCTATGCAGTGAGCAAATAGTGCAAATTGAAATCTCAACAGATCTTGCTTCCAGTCTGGTTCTGAAGATCATCTAGATCAGGGGTCTCCAACCTTGGCAACTTTAAGACTTGTGGACTTCAGCTCCCAGCTTTGCTGCCTGAGGAATTCTGGGAGCTGAAGTCCACAAGTCTTAAAGTTGCCAAGGTTGGAGACCCCTGATCTAGATAGTAGCCAAGAATTAGCAGTTGTCTCCTAAACCAATCTTATATTAACATCATGTACAAACTGGTTAATCCGTACTAAGAACAAGAAAAGGTTGAAGCTTCCTAAAATGTTGGTATTAATCTTGTGTAGAACATTTATAGGTAGTCAGTCCTTCATAGGCTCTTGATTTTGAGAGACTCACAATGCAAAGTAGAAAAAAGCATGGTACGTATGAGTACAAATCATTAAAAAGCATTAAAGTAATACTAAGATACGGTATGCTATATGATAAAATGATTACAAGTATATTCTGAGTGTAATTAAAATGTGCCAGAAAACACCAGGAATATTGAAATGAAAACAAATACAGCAATGGAGAGAGACAAGAAGGAGAGAGATGGAAAGGAAGAAGGAGGGAGAAAAAAAGAAACGGAAGAGGAGAGGAGGAAAGGTAGGGGAAATAAGAGTAGGAGAGAAGGGAGGAAGTAGGGAAAAGGGAGAGAAAGGAAGGGGAAGTAGACAAAGAGAAGGAGAAGAAAGGATTGCTATGAAAAGGAAAAGGAAAAGATGAAATGGAGAAAGGCAACCCCGAACATATTTGAATATATTAGGATAAAAATTGAAATAGTTAAAAAAAAAAGAATGAAAGAGAATGATAAAAATGGAGAAATTAGAAATTGAGGGCGAAAGAAGAAGAGGTGATTTAATGAAACAAGCAAGGAAATATTAGGAAATGAA
>JAHWGE010362363.1:0-11488 GCA_019457695.2 Chrysopelea ornata
GCCTGGAGGACTTCAGCTTTGCTGGCTGGGGAATTCTGGGAGCTGAAGTCCTCCAGGCTTAAAGTTGCCAAGGTTGGAGACCCCTCTTCTAAAGCACAACTGTCCCTCACAAAAAACGACTGATTCATCCAAAGCTCAACCCCCACAAAAACAGGCAGTTACCTGGTGAAGTCTGGAGAGCGGGAAATTATATGCTGGAACTCGGAGAGATTGATGGTCCCATCTTTGTCAATATCAGATTCCTCTAAGATCTGTCCAAATGGGGAGGGGGCATTGTGTGTCAGAGATGGCTGTGCCCCTTCTGGCTAGCCCTCCTGACGTGCCCACCGCCCCCCCCACTCACATTCTGAATGAGCTGCTCCATCTCCAACAAGCTCAGCCTGCTGTCCTCTCCTTCTCCCGTCAGAGAATTCACCAATTTCTCCAAATCCTTCTTATCTAGAGTGCCATCATCATCGAAATCTAGGGAGAAGCTCTGCTTAGCATTCCCAAAGCTAGAAGCCTTCTCAGCCCCAGTAAGGGGTGTTTAGGAGGAAAGGCTGAGCTCCAAGCTCATGCAGGTGTGAGAGAACAGGGCCCCCCCTCCAATTTGGCAGGTGAAAGTGGGTCTCCTCTGGTAACAGGTGCACATTCGAGGATCCAGAGAAACAGACGCACATGCACACACACACAGACCCCATCCCGTGTAATCCAGCCCGTGAGGGGAGGAGGAGATTAAACCGGATTAAAACTAGCCGATTTTAAGATTCCCTGTCTCGCTTGTAAAAACGGGCTTCGGGGCAAGACATGTTCCCGGCTGGTTCAAAGCAAGAGGCCAGGAGAGAAGAGATCCCCCCCCCCACGCCCACCTGTTCCCTCCACCGGACCCTCACTTTGAACTACCACCCTAAGGCCAAGTCAGCGTTCCCAGGCGGGCAGGGCCCACAACAGGCAACCAAACAAGGCATGCAAGCCCCCCAACTGCAAGGCTCCAACGGGCTCTGCTTGTAGGGCGCAGCGGGGGCGCCTCCCCTTGGCCGTCCTTCCAGAGAGGCCGCCCCAAGCCCTACCGAAGAGGCGGAAGGCGTAATGCGACTTGATTTCGGGGGTGGCCGAGTCGCTGAAGACGCTCAGCAGGTCCAGGAAGTCCTCGAAGGAGAGCGCCTCCTCGCCGGTCTCCGCCGTGGAGAAGATGCGGCAGATCCTGTTCCGGAAGGGGTTCGCCTGCAAGAGCCGGCGGGGAAGGGGCGGGGGCGGGGGCGGGGGGGACTTCAGTGCCGGCGGAGGGCGCGCGCCCGCCGCCCAGCCCGGGAGAGGGAGAGGGAGGGGAGGGGAGGGGAGAGGGAGGGTCCGGGGCGGCTCACCCGCAGCTCGGGCAGCGTCAGGAGGCGGCTCTCGGGCACGCGCGTCTGCAGGGCCTGGCCGCGGGCCTCCCGGGGCAGCAGCTGGCAGAAGCGCTTGTGGGCGCTGCAAGGCAAGGCGAGGCGAGGCGAGGCGGCGGTCAGCGCGCGCTTCCGCGATCACTGGGGCTCGGGGACCCGGCCCGTCTCCCCCCCCCGTGTACTCACAGCAGGATCTCCTGCTTGCTCAGGAAGGTCAGCTCCTGCGGGAGAGAGGCGCTCAGGGGGGCCGCGCAGGCAGGCAGAGCTCCCCGACCCCCAGCCAGCCCCCCCTCCCTCCCTCCCTCCGGGCGCACCTGGTACTCGCTCAGCAGGTCGCGGGGCAGGCGGCTGCCCGAACCCCCCATCCTTCCCTCTGGCAACCGCGGCTCCGGCTCCCCTGCGCTCTTCTTCCTCCTCCGCCTCCTCGTCCCGCCCCTGGGCGGAGCGGCTGCCCGACAGCCCCCGACGCCGGCAGCGAGAGCGCGGCAAGCGGCCGCTCGGGGAGGTGAAGCGCCTGCGGGCTCTGAGAGCGACCGGAGCCGGTCCCACCGCCACGTGGAGCTTCGGCGCGGCCAAGGCGGGCCCCGGGAGCCCTCCGCCCGCCGTCCGTCTGTCTGTCCTGCGGAAATCCCGCCGCGGGACCCGCAGCCGGCTTCCCGCATGGCCGCGGAGGAGGCCGGGCCGGGCGGCGGGAGCCCCGCGGAGCCCCCCGAGCCCTTTTGCTACGGGCCGGAGGAGCTGGTGCTGGGCGGGCTGGAGTGGGCGAGAAGCGGCGCGGGGGCGGCCGGCAGCCCCGCCTGGTCGCGCTTCGACCGGGCGCTGCGGGAAGGCTGGGAGGAGCGGCTGCGGCGGGGCCTGTTCCGCTACCGCCTGGGCCAGCTGCAGACGCGGATCCTGCCTGGCAGGCTGGGGCTGGTGGCTCAGCTGAACGTGCAGCGCGCGACCGAGAGGCGGCGGCCCCAGGAGGTCCGCAGCGTCCGGCAGAGCTTCGATCCCCGGCAATTCAACTTCTGCCAGATCAGGCGGGAGGAGGTCCTCTTCTGCCTGCGCCGGCGCGGCCCCGGCTTGGCCAGCTCGCCCGGCACCCTGGTGGCCATCAACGTCAGTCCGCTGGAGCGGGGACACGTGCTTCTCATCCCCGACCCTGCGCTGGCCCTGCCCCAGATCCTCACCCCGGAGGCCCTGCTGGCGGGGCTGGACGCCGTGCTCCTCAGCGCTCAGCCCGGCTTCCGCCTAGGCTTCAACAGCCTGGGCGCTTTCGCCTCCGTCAACCACCTGCACCTGCACGGCTTTTACCTGGACTGGGAGCTCTCGGTGGAGTCTGCCCCCAGCGAGCCTCTCCTGCCCGAAGCCGGCCTCTACCTGCTGCGGGAAGCCCCGGCGCCCGCCTTCCTCTTCTACTGCGATGACGGGCAGCAGGTGGAGCCGCTGGCCCATCGGATCGGCCGGGCCACCCGCCACCTGACCCAGCGAGAGATTGCCCACAACTTGTTTGCCACGCGAGGGGCTGCCCCCGAGGGCCCCCTTGGCTCCAGAGCTCGACCTGGCATCCGGGTCATTCTTTGGGCCCGGAAAGCCAGCTTCGGTACCAAAGAAGAATTGGCCTTCAACGTGGCAGTTTGTGAACTGGCAGGACATCTGCCTACCAAAACTATCCAGGAATATGAAGGCCTCACCGAAGCCTCAGCGCTCCACAGGATTCAGCAATGTCTCCTCCCAGACAGCCAGTTAGCCCAGCTTCAGCGAGAGCTTGTGGACCTCCTCAGAGAGTTGCCTCCGTCACCTCCATGGCCTTCCTGACAAGAGGGCTGGAAGAAGCCCCCTTCAGGACCAGGCCCCAAGGTTCCATCCCTACCGGGATGCTGAGGTTCCCACTGCAATGTTGGGCCCTTCCCCAAGTGTGGCTGTCCCAGAGGAAGCCAGGCTGATGGAAGCTGGGGGGCTCAGGGAAGCTTTTGGCATGATGTGGGTTTCTGCCTTGCAAGCCTTTCTGGGACACCCTTTCTCAAGGTTGAGTTTGCATGTATGAAATTTGGACTGAATTTGCAATTTTGAGATGAGCCCAACCATTTATGAGGCATGGGCAATGTTTTTTACATTGATGATAAAGCACAGAGCTTAATAACTGTTAAGGAAAATAAAATACCTCTGGGAAAGAAGCTTGTTTGTTTGTGCGTGTATTTAAAGGGGCCTGCAAGCATTTTTGAGGAAGAGCTTCACTGCTACTAGGAGGGAAATCATAGACTGAGTTTTTCATTACAGTAAACCCAATTAAATCATCCTGTGGGGTCTTAAAAGACCCCTACAAGTGACTGGCATCACCACCATCTTCAAGGAATTCTATATTATTTCCTATTTGAACCCTAAATCACATCACTACATTTAGTTTATTGCCACCTGTAAGGATCAGCCAGTTGGAGAGCTTTACAGCTGAACAGAGGGACCCCGGCTTTTCTAAAGCTCACCTCACCCTCTGCCTTCACCATGTCCTGGTAGCTCCAAAAGAGATGCTGTAATTGTTGAGAGTTGTGCAACAGTCAGCCACACTCCACTGTGGGTTGCCAGCCTTTGCTTTCAATGTTACCTGAACAGCAGTCAGCCATACTCCAGTTTTATTTATGGCAGCATCGCATGTTCTGCTCAAACCCAATTGCCTAAGTCAGCTTTGGTATGCTGTGACAGGATATATCAAACAAAAGTTTTTAGCCACAAAATCTTTAAAGTAAATCTAGCATCTTGTATTGGACTAGGAAAAACAATCTAAAAAAGGGGTTGTGTTTGCATAATGCCCATCTTTTATGCTTTCTTGTCAGTCAAGTCCAACCAATGGGATCTTGATAGGGAAGCCAACAGAAGACAGGGTACCCAGATCCTATCATGGGTGCCCTGTCTTCTGTTGGCCTTAATGGCCTTTTGATTTTTCCAACATCAGGAGCTTCTCCACTGTCTTCACATTAAGTTTCAAAATATTTAAGCTTCAGCATTTTTATTAGTGCTTCCTGTAGAGCAAATAGCATGTTGATTTGATCTCGTTTTCTTCAGCACCATAATGTAAAACATCCATTTTTCTTCCTTCAGCCTTTCTCAGCTTGGGAAAAAAATGTGGCCTTGACAATACATAGCTTTGTGTATGGTGTCTTTGCTGATTTGTTCTGGGTCTGATATGGTCTTCCTTCCTCCCAGGTAGCTGATGTCTCTGTATTTCATGAGCACACGACCCTTGTCTTGAGCCTAGAGAGAAAGTACGGCACTGTTCCAAGACATACTTTCTCAGTGTATCTGCGTTAGGCCAGTGCCAACAGTCACTTATCTGAAATGATAAGTGCTTCTGCTTGAGCAGGGGGTTGGACTAGAAGACCTCCAAGGTCCCTTCCAGATCTAATCTGATTCAGAAGAATCAATATTTAATTGGCTTTTTACTCTCTCCTCTTTCATCCTAAGATTGTCAAAGCTTTTTTTCCTGTAATGTTAATTCCAATTTTTATTTCTCCTGATTCAATCCATCTCATATTGCAGTCTATGTTCATTAAATAAATTGACAGCATACAATTTTGCCTTTTCCCAATAAATAAAAGGGAGCTCGTAAAAATAAAGTATATGTATTTATTTGGCCTTGCATGCTGCTCCAATTCAACAGACCCATGAGTGGTTTTAAACACTATTAATACATTTCTTAATACAACCGAAAAAGGTGCACACACTCCCATGTATTCTCTTTGGAGGTAAAGTGTATTATGCAAAATGCAGGGCCAACGCATTTGAATTGATTTTTTAAAAAGCATCTTGCGGCCCATATATAACACAACCCTGGGAGGCGGCCCATAAAACAGTAAAGATGGTCAGCAGAAGAATCCATGGCATGAAAAAGAAAGGTACATTTCATTTGCACAAAGGTATTTTATCACACGTCTCCCTTCTTTTCTGTCTTTAGAAATCAACCTTGTTCGCTGCACTTTTGCCTATTTTCTTTGATTCTTCACCCTTTCAATCTCGTCTTCTGTTTCTCTTGCTCTTTCTAACCTCGGAGGCTCAGGATCCTGCTGTGCCTTGCAGCGGACAATCCGTCCAGCGTTCACCGCAAATCACCTGGTCCTCGGCCGCGGCACGTTGGCAAACCCCAGCGCGCGCCCCGCCTAAGCCGACCCACCTCCCGTCCGCATCTGCATCCCTGGCCGGCCGGCCGTCCTGTTGCTCCCGCCGGAGAGCGCCCGGGGAGGCTCCTGCACGGGGTCTGGCGGCTCTTTCCTCCGGGCGGCGCGACGGTGGCTCGCCCGCGGCTGCTCCCTCACGCGGCCCGAGCGGAAACGTCTCAGCCGCAAGGAGCGGGGCGTCGGCGGAGACGTCAAAGCAGCCCGTCGCCCAGAGATGACGAAAGGGCCAGTGGCTTCCCGCCTTCGCGTCCCTCGTTGCCGTGGCGCCCTGGCCCCGTGCGCGCTCCGTAGGCCGCCTGGCGGGCGGAGCTCCTGGTCGGCATGGTGACCGCGTCGCGGCCCGAGGGAGTCTCAGGCGCCGCCGCTGCGCCGGGAGAGCCGCCGGGCTCGGTGAGCTGGGCAGGCGGGCAGGCAGGTCGGGCGGCTGGCCGGCCGGCCGGCCGTGAGCGAGGCTTCCTGCGGCCCGTGCGGGGAAGCGTGTCCCGGCTGGGCGGAGCGGGCGGGGGCGTCGCGCGGGCGGGCGGGCTGCCAGCTCGCAGTAATAATGGTTGCGCTTGTCACAATCGCTGCCGCCGCGCTGACGGCTCGGCTGCTGCTCTTGCCCAAGGGCCCGAGACGATGAAGATCGGCCGAGAAGAGAGCAGCGAGTCCGAGAACGAAAGCGACGAGGACGACGAGGAGGAGGAGGAGGAGGAGGAGGGCGGCCTGTCGGACGAGTCTGCCAACGAATGCCTGAAGAGGCCGGAGCCCGAGCGGAAGGAGCCTCCGCGCGCCTCTCCTCCGGACAAAGGCCCCGAGCCCGGCCGGGAACAGCCCGGAGCCGGCCCGGAGGAGCCCACGGCGGAGGAGGGCGAGCCGGAGGAGCCCCGGCCGAAAAGGAAGAGGAGGCACCGGTGTGCTCCCGGAGGACGGGCGGGAGGAGGTGCAGCGCCCCGGGCCGCCTCTGGCGGCCGGCCGGGGCTTCTCCTTGCGGGAGGCCGGCAGCGCCGGCTGTCCCCTCTCCCGCCCGGCGCGACGCCCTTCTCTCTTCTCCTCCTAGGCTGCTTTCCATCAACCTCGCGAACTGCAAATACGAAAGCGGTGAGTAAAGGCGGCTTCTTTGGCGCTTTCCTCTGCACACTCGGGCACAGAGATTGGCACAGAATCAGAGCAAAAGTGAAATAACTAGAGGTAACCTGATTTTCTCTCCTGTATCAAGAATGAAATCTCCGGGGTTTTCTGGGGTGAGGGAGGGGAGAAGCAGCACACCTGGCATTTGGGGAAGAAGCAGGCAGGAGTCGGCTTTTGCATTCCAAAGGAGGAAGATTTCCTTTATTAGCTTTGTGCAGCAATGCAGGAATGAGCCAGGGCTGTTTAATCTGGGCCAGGAGAGCCACTGGATTCCTTGCCAGGAAAGGGAGGATTCCAGGGGCTCCTTTGGAGGGGTGAATAATCTGAATGATCCTTCCTGATGCTCAAGTGCCTGTAGCTTCTGGTCCTGCAAGCAAGGCCAGAAGATCATCGGATGCCTCTTGGAATCAGCTTTGTCCATCTGTTTACTCTGCTGCAGTTAGGCGTGCTGCTCGGCGCTGTGGCCTGAAAGAAGTGGGGGAGGATGAGGAGTGGACTGTTTACTGGACTGACTGCTCAGTTTCACTGGAGCGTGTCATGGAAATGAAGAGGTTTCAGGTACCCAGCACAGCCAGGGTGAAGGGAGCGGAGGAAAATAAGTGCTGATTTCAGTTCTTTTATAGCTTGGGAAGGCTGGCTGACTGCCAGGTTCTTAAAGTCGGGAGCCTTCTGGAGCTGAGGAGTTGGGAGACGGAAAGGGAGAGGGAGAGGCACGAGGATCTGGGATATCCCATTCCATGTAGCTCCCAACAGTGGGAAAAGATTAGAAGAGCCTCAGAAGAATGAAAATAGGGACTCACCAGAGAGGGGCCATAGCTGGGTTGCTATCTATAATATTTCCACCCACACCCCATATACTTTTATGCAGCAATTCACTTTGTTTAGTTATTGGGTGAAATGAATAAGAAGTTGCTAATGTGCCTTTGTTTTTTGTTATGGAGGTTAGGGTTTGTTTGTTTTTTTACATGCATTCATAATTATTTTCTGAAATGTTGAAGCTGTTTGGGAAGATGCATTCCATGACTGAAAAATGGGGCAAAGCATTCTGCAGAGCAACAAAACAAAAGCTGCGCCAAGGCACTTCCATTTCCTTCTCCTGCTTTTGCTTCATTCCAGAAAATCAACCACTTTCCTGGCATGGCCGAGATCTGCCGCAAGGACCTGCTGGCCCGTAACCTCAACCGGATGCTTAGGCTCTTTCCCAAGGAATACTGCATCTTCCCTCGCACCTGGTGCTTGCCAGCTGAGTGAGTGAACGAGAGGCGGCGATGGTTGTGCCAGCCATCCACAGGGAACCCTCTCAGTTGACATGGCATGGGATGCTGGGGGCATGCAGGTTGGTTACATGCCAGTCCTTGTGTTGTCTTTCTGCAGCTATGGGGACTTCCAAGCCTATGGGCGAATGAGGAAGAACAGGACGTACATTTGCAAGCCGGACAGTGGCTGCCAGGGGAGGGGCATCTTCATTACCCGGAATCCCAAGGAAATAAAGCATGGCGAGCACATGATCTGCCAGCAGTATATTACTAAGGTAGGCCCAGGGACCTGGGGGTCAACAGTTGTCCGTCCCTGGGACAGAGAGCAAAAGCCCCAGACAGTTGAAAATGTGGTCCTTGGGGCTAGAATCAGCCGGCTGGGAATTGTTCCTTTCTGTCAGTCTCTCCTCCTCTCTTTGTAGCCCTTCCTCATTGATGGCTTTAAGTTTGACATGCGCATTTATGTCTTGGTCACCTCCTGCGACCCCCTGAAGATCTTTATCTATGAGGAGGGGCTGGCCCGCTTTGCCACCATGAGGTACATCGAGCCCAACAGCAGCAACCTGGTAAAGAAGCCCAGGAACTGGCATTCGCTTTGTAGGAAGATAAGCTGTTGGTGTCTAATGGGGCTTTGGGAATGACTATGGAGAACTTGACATGGTGAACGCCATCCTTGGGCCTGCAGGGCTCCCTGGGCTGGCACATTGGTGGTACAGGGGAATGAGGAGAAGGTGAAGCAGGTGGGCAAGGGGAGAATTCCAGGCCTTCAGGAGTGGAGAATCAGGCTCCCCCTCCCAATGTCTCTCTCACAGGATGACATCTGTATGCACTTGACCAACTATGCCATCAACAAGCATAATGAGAATTTTGTGCGGGATGACAACACGGGCAGCAAGAGGTATTGCTTGCACCCATTCCCTTGCAGGAGAGGAGGCAGCACTTCTGCTAATAGGGACCGGGGGTGGGGGTGGGGAATAGGACACCAGGTGCCCATTTGTACAAAACTCCACTTTTCTCAACTCCATGAAACAGCTGCTTTGAAAAAAGTAGTTGATTTGCCCCATCTCTGGCTCCTGAGGGGGGCGACAAGGCATACCTGCGTCCTAGTGGGAAGGCTCTGTCAAGATCTCCATCTCAGAAGGAGCTTGGGGGAAGTCTCTGCCCCAAAGCAAAAGGCTGTACCCACCCTGGACAAGGCTGGGAACCGTAGGCTTCTCTTTGCAGCTGTCTGTGACTGAGAGGGAAGTGGCGGCACACCAAGGGAAAGCCAGATTCCCTTGGAAGGGCCGAGAGTTCCGGGGGTGGGGGCTGTTGCTGAGTGATCCTGGGGCAGCGTTGGGGGAGAATTGCTCCTGCAGCAGCTCTTCTCCCTCCCCTGACTCAACAGGAAGCTGTCCACCCTGAACACTTGGATGCGGGAGCACAACTATGACACAGATGAACTGTGGCGGGACATCGAGGACATCATAATCAAAACACTCATTGCTGCTCACCCAGTTCTGAAGCACAACTATCGCACTTGCTTTCCCAACCACATCTCTGGTTGTGCCTGCTTTGAGATTCTGGGCTTCGACATCCTCCTTGATCGGAAACTCAAACCGTGGCTTCTGGAGGTAGGTATCCTTCCCAAAGCCATTCAACAGTGAGATGGGTGAGATAATAAATTAAATAAAGTGTCCATCTGAAGCAGGAAAAGTTGCCTTTTGGTTTACCTGCTCTAGCACCTGTTGAATTTTGAAAGAAATACGAATGAGGTCCTCCTCAGAGATTTTGAAAGTTGTGGATGAAGTAGAGCAATCTTTTTAAACATCCATCGAGCAGTAGAAACAGATATTTCAAATTAAGAACCGTCCACTCAGTTTCTATTGCCAGCCCTTCCCATCATTCCCTTCAGCAGAGAATTTCCTGAGCGCTTCTCTTTGAGACCCAAAGGAAGTTTCCTCTGCCTGAAGGGATACCCAACTTGTATTCTTAGTAGTGTCTATGTAGATTCTCAGTCAACCAGCTCATGATTGCTCCAAAAGTGCTTTTTCAAGAGGCAACTTGACTTTCTGGTTTCTCTTTGAAGATGTTTTGGTCAGAGCTGAAGAAGCTTCTTGGATGAGAAGCAAAACGTCTTCAAAGAAAAACCAGAAAATCCAGTTGCCTCTTGAAAAAGCATCTCTCTCCTAACCTAGGTCCTACGTACAGCCTTACAAGCTGTTTTTTTTAGAAAATTGAAAAACAAGAAGAGAGATCAAAAAGATGTTGTGATTCCCCTAGTTCCTCAGGTCAAAATGAATGCAAATGCTGCCTTGGGGGCGGGGTGTCTTTGATCACCCTTTCAGGTCAATCATTCTCCCAGTTTTACCACGGACTCACGCTTGGATCGGGAAGTGAAGGATGCCTTACTCTGCGATGCAATCAATCTCATCAACCTGCGGGCCTGTGACAAGAAGAAGGTGCTGGAAGAAGACAAGAGGCGGGTGAAGGAGCGCCTTCTGCAGCCCCACCAGCAGCCCCGAGAGGCCAGGTAGCTCTGTGAGCCCCTGCCAGGTTTTTGGTGGCCTTTCCCAGAGGGTCCTCGCCATTCTCTCTCCAGCCACCACAGGAGAGATAGTCAGAGAGCAAGTGGAGAATCTGAACTGTACACTGTATGCACAATTATAGGTAGTTCTCAATTGACAACAGTTCACTTAGTGACCGTTTGAAGTTACAATGGCGCTGAAAAAAGTGACATGACCATTTTTCACACCTATGACCCTTGCAGGTTTTGTCATGTGATTTACATTCGGATGCTTGGTAACCAGTTCATATTTAAAACGGTTACAGTGTCCCGGGGTCATGTGAGCATTTTTTGTAACCTTCTGACGAGCAAAGTCAATGAGGAAGACAGATTCACTTAACACCCGTATTACTAATTTAACAACTGCAGTGATTCGCTTAACAACTGTGGCAAGAAAGGTGGTAAAATGGGGAAAACTTCATTTAACAAATGTCTCACTTAGCAACATACATTTTTGGCTCAATTGTGGTCATAAGTTGAGGACTACCTGTATTAGGCAAGTGAGTATGTTGACCAAAACATCATTTTTATGCATATTTCCACCTCCAAGATGTATAAACTGGAATGCTTAGTGAATATAAGCACATTCAGATGATGTATATTTGTGTAAATGAGGGAGAATGTGACCTAAGGAAATCAACACCCGATTATTATTAGGCAGCTCAGGCAAAATGGCCAAAAAAGAGAGTTAACTGACTCTGATGAGTCAAAATTTGTAAACAGTCTTTCAGAGGGATGCAGCACTCTTGTTAAGATATTGGGGCATGATCACAGAACCATTAAACGTTTTTTTGCAAATAGTCATCAGGGCCACAAGAAATGTGTTGAGAAAAAAAGATGCGAATTAACTGCCAAAGATTTGAGAAGAATCAAATGTGAAACTACTAGGAATCCATTATCCTCCAGTGCTGTCCTATTCCAGAATTGCAACCTATCTGGAGTGCCCAGAAGTACAAGGTGTTCAATGCCCAGAGACATGGCCAAGGTAAGGAAGGATGAAACCCGACCACCACCTGACAAGGCACATGGGACCAGGTTATCTTCGAGACCGCCTTCTGCCAGCGA
>JAHWGE010373098.1:0-13027 GCA_019457695.2 Chrysopelea ornata
CCTGATAGTGAGAACAATTAAATCAACAATTAAATCAATGGAACAGCTTCCCTCCTGGTGTTGCGGGTGCTTCACAACTGCAAATTTTCAAAAATAGACTAGACAACCATTTGACTGGGTCCCTGATTGAGCAGGGGGTTGGACTAGAAGACCTCCAGGGTCCCTTCCAGCCCTAGGATTCTATGTTCTATGGCACCTGCCTGCTGAGGCCGGGTCAGGGGGTGCTCCTGCTTCCTGTGCCAGAAGCCTTGCCAGCAGTTGGCTGAGGCCTGGGCTGAAGGATTTAACCCTAACCCTGGCCCTTGACAACGTTTGGCCTTGATCGCACGGCTGGGCACTGCCATACCTGGCAAAAAGGCCTCTGGCTGGAGTACGAAACCTTTGGGGGCTGAAGTTGAGGAAGTCCCTGGGTGGCCGTTGGGAGAATTTAAATCTCATTTGCCAGGCAGCCTCCAGGCATATGTCTTGTCAGCAACACCCAGGACCAGTGCGGACGACAGCTGCGCTCCTTTCAGCCACAAGCGAAAAAGAACTTTTAGCCCAGGAGATGAGAACTTTCTGGATCAGCTTCTTTCTGGTTGGAAGTCCTGCCAACCAGAGATAGTGCGGGAGGGTGTTGGACTCCAGCACATCTAAATCAATCAATCAGAATACATTCGGAAGGGACCTTGGAGGTCTTCTAGTCCAACCCCCTGCTCAAATAGGAGACCCTATACAATTCGAGACAAATGGCTGTCCAGTCTCTTGTTAAAAACCTCTGGAGACAATTTGTTCCACTGGTTAATTGTCCTCACTGTGGGGAAGTTTCTCCTTAGTTTTAAGTTGCTTTTCTCCTTGATCAGTTTCCATCCATTGTTTCTTGCCCTGCCCTCGGGTGCTTTGGAGGTTGACCCCGCCCTCCTCTTCTTTGGGGCAACCCCTCAAATACTGGAATGCTGCTATCATCTCCACCCCAGTCCTTCTTTTCTCTAGATTGGCCATACCCAATTCCTGCAACCATTCTTCACTTGCTTTAGTCTCCAGGCCCTTGATCATCCTAGTTGCTGTTCTCTGCACTTTTTCCCAAAGCCTCAACGTCTTTTGTGAGATGTGACCAAAACGGGATGCAGCATTCCAGGTGTGGCCTTACGAAGGCTTTATAAAGCTTAGAAGGCACCATGCTGGAGAGAGCTGAGGGGTTTGGCTGCTCTGCCATCAGTTGTCATTCCAACTTCAGCAAGTGGCTCGTGCTTGAGGACATTGTTAAAGGGGGGCGAACTGGGGGGCTCTTTAGTGAAGGGAGGGGGGCCGGACTGCTGACGGTTGAGGGGAAACCTCCGTAGTCGTGTACTGCATTGAGTTTGTGACCGTTCCACTCCATTTCCTGCCCAGCGCCAGTTGTGGGAAGAACCTGCAGGACGTACAACTGTTGAGTTGTCTTCTGAGACACGGAACTTTGTGCTGGGATGCCCCCTGTGGCTTGCATAGCTTGGCCCTGGGAGAGGTCCCTGCCCACAGAACTGTCCCCTGGACAGCCTAGAAGGCCAGGCAGAGGTCCAGCCAGTCGCCTCAACAATGACATCACAGACAACGGATTCCGCATCAGAAGGTTGGCGTGGTGCATCTCTGGGCGGGTGGGCGGCGCAGGTAGAAGAGGAGACCCATAGCTTGCATGTGGGCAGAGTGAGGAAGCTGGGCAGGGGCACTCTGGGCTGGGATGAGCAGCGCGCTCTGACTCTGACCGGCCACAGCCGAGGGAGATCTCTCGGCCCTGCTTGTTACCCGCTTGGCCTTCATTCTTTTCCCAGAGGAGAGAAGCAAAACTTGGGGGCATTATGGTTGAAAGCCAGATCATTCCAGGAGTTGACTTCAGATCCACCAAAGAGCCACAAGTTGTCCGGATAATTGTGAAGACGCCCTGGCAGAAGGAAGAGTTTTTGGTCCACAAGGACATGCTGGTGAGGGAATTCAAGGAGCATGTAGCCCGGCACTTGTCCTCTTCTCCTTCCCAAATTGTGCTGGTCTACACTGGAAGGATCTTAAAAGACCACAAGTCCCTCGCCCAGCACGGGATCCATCTGGACAGCAACGCTGCCGTCTATGTCGTTGTCCGATCCCAACAAACGTGTCCACTCCAGCAGGTGCCCACCCTTCCAGTTGACCTGGGCCCAGACCCCAAAGCCCCCATGAATGGCACTTTCGCGAGTGACGGTTTGCGGGAGCTGACGGCCAGTCTGGGCCTGAACACGGCCAATTTCACGGAATTCCAGAACCAGCTGATGTCCAACCCTGACCTGATGCTGCAGCTTCTAGAGAACCCCTTCATCCAGAGCAAACTCTCGAGCCCCGACCTGATGAAGAAGCTGGCCACCAAGAGCCCTCAGATACGGCAGGTGATCCAGAGGGCCCCCGAGATCAGCCACGTCTTCAGCTCTCCTGAAGGCATGAGGTTGTTGTTGGAGCTGGCCAAGAACCCGGCCGCTGTGCGGGAAATCATCAAATCCCCACCTTGTCCTCAGCCTTGTCCTGGGAGCGTCCCCAGTGGAGACAGCAACACGGCCTTGCAGGATGTGCTGACCAAGGTGCAGGGTCTGCTGCAGAAGGCCCTCCCTAAGAGATCGGCCCCCACCGTCTGGTCAGGAGCCCTGGGGGGCCACCAGCCCTCCTTTGACCAGAGCGAGAAGTCTGGGTGGGTCAGGCAGCAGCTGCCTTCCCCCAAACTGTGGCCCCCAAGGTCTAGTGGCCAGATTTTTGGCACGGCTGCTGGCAATGACCACAGCAGAGGAGAAAGTGGCAACTTGCGAGGGGACACGGGCCAGTTGGCCTCAGCAGCGGTGAAGACCCTGTTCCACCAGATCATCAAACACCTCATGCAGAGCATGGCGAGCAGCCCTCCCAGAAACCCCACCGGTCAGGGTCTCAGCTCAGAGGTGGTGGGCAAAGCTGCCCAGAGGTACATGGCCGGATCCAGAAACTCCCGGGAGCAGATTCTGGCACTCTTGCAGCAGGTTCAAAACACAGATGTCCTTCTGGCAAGCTGGAGCCCTAAAGAGATCCGGGGGCTGATGGAAATTCAGCAGAGGCTGCAGGCCTTGGCTACCGATGAACCCGTGGCAGAGAGATGCGGCCGATCAGAGCGTCCTGCCCGGAGAGCGTATTCCATCACTTCTCTCTGTGATATTGTGCCCCCACCTGGCCCAGGGGATGAGGAGGACTTCTCTGCTCCTGAGATCTGGCAGAGCCTGGCGGCCGATGACTTCTTCTGCAGCCCCCCACTCAGTATCCGTCTGCGGGGCTGCTCAGTGCAACAGCCCCCTCCGAAGCAGCAGATATACAAGCTCTGAAGTGTCGGGGCTGAGCCCTTGGCAGAGGGGATGGGGCCCTTTGGGGGCAGCTTCTGGGCGGATGCTAGAGCTTCATAAAAGAATGGATTTCATGGTTTCTGATTAAAAGCTTTAAATCTTTCACCACGTCTCCTTTTGCCTGTGCTTGGGCCCTGCCCTGGGCCTCTAGTCCTTAAGGTGGAATTCACTTCTTGGCAAAGGGGTCAAAACCTCTAACAACATTCAGGGAGTTTGGCCCTTTTTTCTAAGAAGAGAAACGCGGGGCTGGGCTGGCAACCTTCCATGAGGGATGCAACCACCTCGTCTTCTTCCGTGCTCCCATCTCTCGCAATGAGTCACTGGAAATACTTCAAGAGTCATCCCAAGGGGGCTTTTCCAAAAGGCACCTGGACTTTCTGGGTTGTTTTCCTTAGAAATGTTTCGCTTCTCATTCAAGAAGTTTCTTCGGTTCTGAAGACGCTTCTTGATTGAGAAGCGAAACGTTTTCAAGCAAAAAAAAAAAACCTCAAGAAAGTCTAGTTGCCTTTTGGAAAAGCCCCTTTGGGACAACCGTGACCTAGATGACTTAGAATCTCCATAGACACTGCAATGGTCTGCACTGGTGGCCATCGGTTTGGTGATGGACGCTCAGAGCACCATTTCTCCTGTCCAAAGGCCTTTGATTTCCTCAGCCGTGACATAGTGGCCACAGATATGGTGGAGGATAATAACTGCAGCCGACCCACAGGAGACCATTGTCACGGTAGACATCCCAGTCCTGTTGAGGGCCTCCAGGGCCATTTGGCTCAGGGGCTGCTTGGCTCAACTGGCTCATAGCTGGGAGACCCCTGAGGAAGAAGAGCCAGAGCACAACATCTGCTCATTGTTGAGGCTGGCAAGAGCATCTTGCAGGCCCCAGATGGCTCCAGCTGCTCAATAGTGTGTTCCACGCACACGCACACACAGAGTGGCAGAAGCAAAGGTCTGTCATCCATGTAAAAGCCCACAGTGGCATGAATGAAGTTGAACCACTGCCAACAAGCGGGGGAGGGGGGAGTTCCTTTGCTGCTTTATTTCATTCTGCCTCTCCTGTTTGACTGTGGAGGGATGTGAAGGATTTGTGAAGACTCCATTTGGCAAAGCCTCTGAGGAGCCCTGGGTGGGCCAAGTCCTCCTGCTCCCCACCACTGAACAAGTCCATCCAAGGGAGCGCTTTCCAAATTCGGAGATAAAAATCTCCCCCTCTTCCTTTTAGATAGCTGGACACAGCAATCTTGAGGTTGTTTAAAGCTGGTGGCTAAGCTCACATAATAACACACTAGATTTAAGATTTAATATCCAGCATGATGTGAGGGAGTCATAAGTCACAACACGGTTGACCTACTTGGGCTTAGCAAAATACTGTATGTATCAAAGAGCAGTTAAGCACCATTTGTTTATTTAATCATTATTTTATTCATTCATTCACTCCATTTCTATAGCTGTTCAACTCAGCCAAGTGACTCTGGGAGGCTATAGAATGATATGGCCTCAGATTACTTGCAGGAACTACTAGAAAAGGGAATGAAAACTAAACTGCCAATATTGTGGTATGCCAATTTCCAGTGCCTGTGGAACACCACCCATAATTCTGGTGGCATGCTTAGAAGAGGCTGGAAGAAGCCAAATAGTCATAGCAATGGCATTTAGACTTATATGCTACTTCACAGGGGTTTCCAGCCCCCTCTAAGTGGTTTACAGACCCAGCCTTTTGCCCCCAACAATCTGGATCCTCATTTTACCCACCTTGGAAGGATGGAAAGCTGAGTCAATCTGGAGCCAGTCAGGATCGAACTCCTGACTGTGAGCAGAGTCAGCCTGCAACACTGCATTCTAAGCATCTTTCTAAGGTTCCTCCCTCTGGGAAGCCTATCATCCAGCCTATTATGGGATGGCAGATCTGGGCAACCAGTTGCATTCTAGGTTCTGGAGAGATAAAGGATACTCTCCTCAACCTTGAGAATCCCCCCCCCCCATTTCCTGCACCCTCCAACCCAAGAAGCAGAGCAGAAGAAGGTGAGGCAAGAGGGTTTGGCCTTGCAAGTCAGCTCAGAGCCCCAGACCGGCTCCTGGGGGCTCTTTTGACCAGCTTGGCCATGGGGTGACACTGGGTGATGTCACAGTGACACCCCCACGTGGCTGGGATAATGGAGGGAGCAGATGCTTGGCTCAGCAAGAAGGAAGGAAGGAAGGAAAGTAAGAGGAGGGGAGAAACGGAGGCCTTGGTGGGGCTCTGACATCCACCCATGCTGTGCTTTCAGGGTGCCGGTTCTCCTCCCATCAGAGAAAGACCATCCATCTTGGAGACTTGACACCAACCAATCCCTTTGGTTCAGCAAGGCGAGAGGTCCCTGGCGTGTTTCTCCTATGCAGGCCTCTTCTCCTCCTCCTCTTCCTCCTCCATGCACCATGGAGACCATGGACAGGCACCAAGAAAGCGGCCCCCATGGCTGCCCCAGCCTGGCCTCCAACCCCAACTTCATCTGTGTCACTGCGAAATCTCCCCAGGGCAGCGTCCAGTTTGCGCTGCCTCGGGAAACGACCATTCGGCAGTTCAAGGAGGAACTTTCGAAGCACTTCAAGTGTGAGACACGCCAGTTGGTGCTGGTCTTCTTCGGGAGGATCTTGAAGGACCAGCACACCCTCCGGCAGTGCGGGATCACTGATGGGATGACTGTCCACCTGGTCATCCGATCCCTGAAGAGAGATCTAGAAGACTCTTCTCAGTTATCCTACATACCCAGGACCTCAAGCTGCGCCTTGGCACCAACTAGCACCAGCCTGACCCTGCCCACTTTGAACCCAATTTCCCAGGGTTCTTGGGGGCCCCCGGAATGGCACCAGATGCCAACCTCAGAGATGGTTGTTCAGAAGGTCCGGCAGCTGATCTTGGCCAACCCAGAGATCCAGCAGCTGGCTCAGCAGTTCCCTGCCATCTGCCATATCCTGAACAACATGGGCATCATGCGGGTGATCTTGGACAAGATGAGAGAAATTATGGAGCTCGCCAAGAACCCTGACATGGAACAGGACCTGAAGAATCCAGAGCCACTCCTGATTAGTGTTCAGAGTAATACTCCTGGTGGAGACAACCCCTTGAGGCAACTCAACAGTGAGGCTCAGGAGCCAGAGCTGAGTGCAGGCCAGGACCCACTTGCCACCCCTAGCCCTTATGTCACCCTGGCCAGGAACCCTTGTCCAGAGCACAAGGCCAGGGATGGAGAGGGGGGAGGCTCCCAGTGCTTCGACTCTTTCCCCATCTTCAACAGCTTCGGGAGGTTTTGCACCAACAACTCGAGCAGCGACGAGAGTGGCCTCTTCAGCAGCCTTCCTGGTCCTCTCGGGTCTTCCCTGCCCAGCCTTGGGCCCAACCCTGGGGCAGGACTGGATAATGTAGGGGGGATCCAGGCCCTGATTGTAAACCTCTGCAATGCCTACACCCAGCGTGTGATGCTCTCCCTCATGCAGAACGCACTGCTGGCCTCTGAAGGGATGCAGGCCGCCTGCCAGGACAGCATCCAGCAGCAGCTGCAAAACTTCTATCGGCAGATGCAGAGGCCAGAGATGGTTGCCGCCTTGTCCAACCCCAAGGCCATCCAGGCCTGGGTGCAGATGGAGCAGGGCCTGCAGATGCTGATGGAGGAAGCTCCGGTGCTCATCCCCTGGTTCGTGCTGCGCTTGAAGGGGCTGGGGCACACATCTGCGACGGGAGCCATGGCCACCGTCTCTCCTGCGGAAGGCGAACGGGCTGCTTTGGAGTAGGGGCATCACATCTCCTCTCTTGGGTGGGCTTCTCGTCTTTGCCTGGGAAGGGAGGGGCTGCGCCAACTCCAAGATCAGATTGGCAGCCCAGGGTGCAAGTTGGAGAGGCGCCATTCATTCCCACACAGCTGGCCTGCTTGGAACCAGAAGAAGCAGTTCCAGGAGGTCCGAGGGAAACCAGGAGATCTCCTCCGCGCTTGGGGTGACATTCCTGTCACATGTTCTTCAACATCCGCTCCACGTTATAAACCAAAACTGAAAGACAAGCAGCCTCCCTGCCTGCTCATTCCCACCAGGTCAGAGTCTTACACTAAAAGGCTACTCAGTAGCTCCGGCCTGAATGACTCATTGGCCACTGCTGGCCACTTTGGGAAGAGGACGCCCCATGCCTTTTCACAGCTGGGGGGGGGGGTTGCATTCCATTCCTAAGGTCACCCTTGGCTGCCCCAGGAGAATGTAGTGGGGGCACTCAGGCTGAGTTTACGGGCTGAATTCTATTCTGCACTCTGGAAGGTTCATCCCAAGTACCAGCTGGGCCACAGGAATTGAGGAGGTGGCACCAGGTCTGGATTGGCAGAACCTTGCTGAGAGATCCTCCTCCTCCTCCTCCAGAGCAGGGGGTGGGGGGGAAGAGAAGCAGACGGATTCCTCCCTTGAGGCCACAGAGGAACTTCAGAGCAGAACGTGGGGAGGAATCTGCAATGATAATTTTCTAGGAGGCCCCAAATGATTCCATTCTGGAAGAAAAACTGCAGGAGCAACGCAAGTTGGTTGGCATCCCATGGCATCCAAATGGAATGAGCAAATGGATCAATCAATCACTCGTGAAGAGGGCATATTCTCCATGCTCTTTTGCAGAGTTTGGCAGAGTTTTGCTTTGTCCCTTTGGTGAAGCCCCAGGCCATTATCGGTCCTGCATCCCCCAAGTCAGTTCCAAGAGATAAAGCAGCTGGAAGAAGTTCTGCAGATGTTTGGCCTGCAGAAGAGACCGAGGGGAGACATTCAAAGATCACACCGAGGAGGGAGTGGGGAGTACCCCAAAGAGCAAGGTGGAAATGCCAAGGAAGGAAGTTCAGGGTGGGCTTCATCAATAAAATTTATCATCAATAAAATAAATGTGTCATTAGAAGAGAAGAGCTCAGGGCTGAATTGCAGGGTCCTTGGTGCTGTCTGGGCTTGGTGGTTTTCTTGCAGACACTTCATGACTGAACTAGGGAACATCACTAGTGCTAGATAGCAGAGCGCAGAGAGCAAACCCCACTCCCTTCTAGCACTGAAGATGTTACCTAATTGGGTCATGAAATGCCTGCAAGACAGCATTAGCACTGATGGTGTCCCCTAGTAATGAAACCTCTGCAAGGAAACAACCAAGCTCTGAGAGCCCTCATTTCAACCCTGCTCGAAATAGTTTCCTTTGTGGGTTCAAAGTGATTGGAAAGACAGGCAAGGTCCTGCCCAAAGTGACCCGTGAATCTGTGATATCAGGGGGTTCTGTGGTGCAAGTCCAGAGTAGCAAAGTGCCCTGGACTCAACCTTGCATAGGTGGAGGGTGATGGCCAAACTTCACGAGGACAAAACCCCTGGAGATGTCATCCACCAACTGTGTCACAGATCTCTGTGAGGTCAGCAGTGAGATCACAGTCCAGGCAAGTTCAGGGAGAAGAAGTGCCCAAGGCAGCAGCAGAGGGGAGAAAAGGAAAATGAAGGAACCTGCCAGGTTGTGAGCCACTGAAGAGAAGGGCAACATCTCGCTGGTATGTGTGCTCTGGCCTTGGCTGGTGCTGAGACACAAGGGGGCAGGAGACCACTGGCCCCTTCTCACCTCCTCACAAGCACCGCTGCCTCACTGGAAAGAGACTTCCTGCTTCCCTCCTCTTTCTCCCTCAGCCTCTGCTCTCTTCACAAGGGCCTTCACCACCATCCAGACCGTGGCCGCAGCCTCTGAGTGGCCATGTCCGAGAGCAAAAGAGCACCCGGGGCCACTGCGAACCACAGAAGCCGGGTCATCAGAGTCACTGTCAAGACCCTCAAACGCAAGGAGCAATTTGAGGTGGCCGACAGCATCCGCGTCCAAGAGTTCAAAAAGCTGATCGCTGACCGCTTCAAGATACCCCCCGAGCAGCTGTCCCTCATCTTTGCTGGTGAGATTCTCAACGACCAGGATACACTCGTGCAGCGCAAGATTGGCGATGGGTCCAAAGTCCATCTCTTCATCAAGTCCCAGAGGAAGCCCTCGGGCAGCCCAGGGGACAATCCAGCTACGCCCATGGCCTTCCCGCCAATGCCAGTCACTCGAGAGATCTCCTCGGAACACAGTCTGGACCTTTCAGATTGGAGCAACCAGCCTGAAGACCTGATGGCCTCCTGCCACGAAATTGTGGCCCAGACCATGGAGAACCTTCTGCTCCAGATGGTCACGCTGAACCTGGATGCCTCTGCCTTGAACAGCAACCCACTTCTCCTGGGCTTCCTCATTGGAGTCACCGGCATGAACGTGCTGGACTTAAATGCCCAAGATGTTTCTGACTTTGTCAGCGAAGCCCAGGAACAGGATGCGACCCGGCAGGAGCTCATCATTGAAGTGATGCAGCATCCCTTTGTGCAGAACCTTTTTGGGGACACCGAACAGGTCAGGCAGATGATCATGTCTGTGCCTCAGATGCAGCAGCTGGCCGAACAGAACCCTGAGATCAACCACATCCTCAACAACTCCGAATTCCTGCGGGAAATGATTGATGTGGCCACCAGCCCGGCCGTCATGGATGAGATCATCAGGAACCACGACCGAGCCCTGAGCAACCTAGAGAGCACCCCGGGAGGTTACAGCGCCTTGCAACAGCTGTACAATGACATCGAGGTACCAATGCTGAACGCGGTGCAGGCCCAGTTCCAGGGCAGTTCGTTTCCTCTCTCAGACACCAAACCTTCCCCTGGGGGGATCAGCCCCCTCTCCCGGACAGAGAACAGGGAACCCCTGCCGAACCCCTGGGCACCCCAACCGAATAGCAGCGGTGGTGACAACATATGTAACGGTGACATCAGCAATGCTGGTAACGGCGCTGAGCAAGGTTACATCCTGCTAGCGTTGGGCCCCGGAGTCCGGCCAGGACCTAGCAAGACAGAAAGCATCCAAAACATGGTTCATCAGCTCACAGACAACCTGGAATTCATGCAGAGCATCTCCAATGCCCTCACAAAGCCTAACGGCCCCACTCAGACATTCCTCAGTCACTGCAACTCCCCGATGAGGAACGAGCGGCCTCCACCTCAGGAGTGGGCCCAGCAGCTCCCGTCCAAAGTGGCCAAGTCAGCCTCTGCCCTGCTGCTGACCAACCCCCGAGCGGTCCAGGCTCTCCTCCAGTTGCAAATGAGCCTGCTGATTCTCACCAGGGAAGTCCCCGATTTCTTGCAAGCTCTGACAGATCCCGATGTTGACCTAGAAAGCATGGAAGACTCTGAGGAGGGGGACAGCCCGTCTTCAGAAGCAGAGAGCTTCATCTCCATCGAAGAAAGCTTGGAGCTGGAGAGCAACGCATCCAAAGCAGATGATGAAGAAAAGGAGGAGGAGGAGGAGGAGGAGGAAGAGGAAGACATGGAACAGCAAGCTCCGGAGGCCCTTTACCAGATCCAGTTGGAGCAGCTCAGAGCGATGGGCTTCCCCAACCAGGAACTGAACCTTCAGGCTTTAATGGACACAGAAGGAGATATCAGTTTGGCAATTGAAAAGCTAACAAACTCTCGTGCATCCTAGCTACAGATTTACCTTTGCCTCTTGTAGGGTCATCTGACACACTAAAGTCAGCATGGTGGATATAAACTGCCTTTGGTGCTCCTTTCCTCCGGCTGAAACCCTGGGCAGCGAGCCTGGCTCTCCTGGCACGGCGGGCACAGGCGGAGCTTGACTGGCGGATGGGCTGCTCCCTTCAGCCTCCCAAAGTGGATCTGTGGGCCACCAGAGCCCACTGCCACCTCCTGGCCCCTCCAGGTTTTGAATGTTTGAAAAGCAGCATTTTAAGGTTGGGATCTGCTTGCTGCAAAGCCGAGGGACGGCGTCCAGCCGCCATGGTTCTCTCCCTTCTGGGGCTGCCAGGTAGATGCAACCCCTGGCTTTTGTTCAGTAGCATCTTCAGCCACAGAGACAAACAATGCAAAAAATAATCAGGGTGCAGCAACAAATCTCTCTCCCTCTCCCTCTCTCTCTGTATCTCCCTCCCTCCCTCCCTCCCTCTCCCTGTCTCTGTCTTTGTGTGTGTGTCTCCCTCCTTCCTCTCTGTCTGTCTCTCTCTATGTGTGTGTCTCTCTCCCTCCCTTTCTGTGTCTCTCTCTCCCCCCTCCCCGCTTCCTCTCTGTCTTCTCTCTGTCTCTCTGTGTGTGTCTCTCCCTCCCTCCCTCCCGCTCTGTCCCTCTCCATCTCTTTCTGTCTCTCTCCCCCTCCCCCCTCTCTCTGGTAGCATCCTAATTACCGTGGTTTATATTTTGCTTGTTTGCTATGGCTTATATTTTGCTTGTGGTTCTACTGGAATTTTGTAGGTGTTTTATGTCTTTGTGTTGATGAGCTGTGCATAGCTTAGAGGTGGAGCTCTCACCTCACGATCAGGAGACGGTGAGTTTGATCCTAAGTAGCAGCAGGTATTTCTGTCTCTGGACAAAATGAGTAATCGTCTGCTGTGAACCCCACGTAGGCGTCAGGAAGGGCACCTGGCCAGTAAACACTCGAGCTCTGTTCAGTCACTCCATCTTCACCCCAATGCAAGGGATGATAGGGTTGTTAAAAGAAAAAGACAGAAAACATGTCTTTGCGTTGCTTAGGTGAGCATGTGTGGATGGGTTTCTGGGAGCAGTGTGTTTTTGGTATTTCATGAGGGCAAACAATTTTGATACGTGGGCTCAGCTCCAACCTTTTATCAGTTTCTTGCCCAAAGCATTTGTCTTCAAGCATCATCACTTGCCCATCTGGGGGGGAGGAGTAGAAATCTATCGGTTCCAAAGCGGGGATCCCCTTCTTAAGGTCTCAGGCAAACCACTTTTCCTTTAATCTTTTCAATTGGCTTGCAAGAAAATGCTTGACTTCCACAGCAGTCAGGAGCCGTGGTGGCGCAGTGGTTAGAATGTAGTATTGCAGGCTGACTCTGCCCACTGCCCAGGAGTCTGATATATACCCCTTCGAAGTGCTTTCCAGCCCTCTCTCTAAGCGGTTTACAAAGTCAGCTTTTTGCCCCCAACCATCTGGGTCCTCATGTTACCGACCTTGGAAGGACAGAAGGCTGAGTCCACCTTGAGCCAGTGAGGACGAACTCCTGGCAGTGGGCAAAGTCAGCCTGCAATGCTACCCTCCAACCACTGCGCCACCATGGCTCAAATGGATGAAACTGAAAAGCGAGCCAAGAGAATTGAAAATAAAAGTGATGAGCTCAGCTGGGAAGAAGCTGAAGTGAGGGAAAATGGGGTCCTGGGGATTTATATGGGAATGATCGTCATATGTCAAATAGTGGGATTGAAACGAACGTCACAGGTGGAATTAAAAGGGAGGTTCCTGTCGGAGGCTGGAAGGCTGGAAAGAGGCCAGGCTGAAGGCTGAATATAAATTAAAAGAAAAAAGAAAAGGTTGCCTCTTAGACGGAAGAGTAGGATACAATTAGGAAAACATGCATCTGAATATCAATGTATCAAAACCCAAAATTTAATAAGGAAAATTCAGCAATCACAAGATATAAAGAGTGAAAAACTGAAGGAAGTAGATGAATTTATGCACATGTTGGTAAAATGCTTAATAAAATAAGAAATGGATGGTACAAATCTTGGCTGCCCTGCTAACTGGTATCTTGCTCCTATGTACAAGATACATATCCGGATGTTTTTATCATTTTTATTGTTTTAAAATCTATTTAATAATAATAATAATAACAAAGTTGGAAAGGACCTTG
>JAHWGE010374909.1:0-11316 GCA_019457695.2 Chrysopelea ornata
ATGGAAGAGTGGGGCAACCAATAGCCCACATGGAATTGTCCCACAAAATGCCTTTTTTAGCACTTTTCTTTGGTAAAATCAAGAAACAAATCATAACTAGCTCTCAATCCCCATCCCACAGTTCCAAATTCTATCACAAAAATTCAGTTACTGTATTTGATTTTTTGCTTTTCCTTTTGGGGAGGAGTTGTAAGAGTGGGAATTGAACTGACTTGCCTCCCAAAGGCAAATGTTCCTGTTCACTGTGCATAGTTAAAACTGCACAAAACCTACAAAAACAGCCAGCCTTGGTTGTATGGCAGCCTCTTCCCTCTCAAATCCTGCCCACCTTCTACATAATAAAGCTAAAAACATTGTTCTACAAGTGGAAGGGGTCTATTAAGCATGTTTTAAAGGAAAAAAAAATACAATGCAACAAAGTGACTCCCTAAAGCAGGGCCAAAGTCAGCAAATTGAAGATGTGTGGACTTCATCTCCCAGAATTCCTCAGTTAGCATAGCTGACTAGTTGACAATACTGGAAAACCCTGCCCTAAAGTTAAGCTTGACTCCTGTATCTACACAGACCAGTCCAGGTAACTTTTTTTACAACAATATCGAAATGATTTTTCACTGCCTTCTTTCAAGATATTTTTTTTCAACAGCCCCATCTAGTCCTCAGCCATGGGATCCTTTTGTAGTCAAGAATTAAACATTTTTTATCCTGAGAGTTTCATCCAACATCAGCACAATCATTAGGTTCTATCCTGGATGGTTATCTATTAAACCAATCACTGATTTATATAACTTATTTCTCTTTATTAAACAATCATAATTTCACAACAAAATCAGGGGAAATTTGTTCCTATTTTATTTCAAAATATTTTCTTTGAAATGGAGAAATCTGGGGCTCTGAACATTACTTGACTCAAACTTCCCTATTTCCTTTTTGTTTAGGGTGACTGAAATTTGAAGAATCATAGATTATGTTAAACCAGCAGTAAGCTATCTGTACCCTTCCAAACATTTTACAATTCCTAGCATGCATGGCTAATATTGAAGACTGATGGAAGCTGTAATTCAATAATATAAGAATGCTATAATGTGGTTTATTATGTACAGGTTTTGCAGCCCGCTTGAATCCAGGCACTAAAATTCACAAATCATGGTTTATGGCTTATGGTATTGAAAATAAAAGCCGAATCAAGTCTCCACATACAGTATGTGATATCAATAAGTAGCAGTACCATTGTTAATTCTCTGCAAGTTATTTTACTTGATCTTTCAACTAAATAGGTATGTGCTGGGTGGGGGAAGTTTAAAAACGGTGTTATTTAAACCTGCCATTGCCACAATGGTTGATCCCCTCTTCCTGTATGTTATCACAACAAATGTAAGGTACAGCTTGTGAACTGTGGTCTTATTAAGCTTCTCATGTAAACATGGACATAGTGCAGGAGAAGAGTTTCAGTGCCCTCCACATAAACAAGAGCCAAGAAATCCCTGCTCACAAAACACTCCTGTAAATTAACTAATTGGCTACTGTCACAAAATGCTGATCTCTATCAATAATCGCTTAAAATGCAAAGAGACTCCGCTTTTTGTCATTTGCAAGGGAAGGCGATTAATACTAGTTACTTTTTTTAACGAATTCAGTTTTGCATAGCTCTTCAGAAAAATGAAAATACGGAATGAAAAATTAGAGTGAAAATATAGGAAAATTTAAAACGCACATTATAAAATCGCACACAGAAACAGCAACCACATCAAAAGAAATTTAAAAACAAGGTAGAAAGATGCATCTTAAACAAGAATAGATGGTTATGAGTTGAAATGGATATTGTAGGCTATGTATTCCAATTGTGGAACCACATCTCCCAATGGTTTCTACCATCCTATCAGATCAGACAGAGTGGGCAAGCTCTGTGCCCCATCAGTGAAGCAATGTCACTTTAGGGGGTGGGTAGCTAGGATGTGTTCCTTCTCTGTCATAACACCTATCTTTTGAACAGCTTTCTGCTTCTGAAGCACAGATGACTCTAACCCTGCTGATATTTTGAAGACTATGAAGACCTGGGGCCAATGGAGTTTGATATGGGTGCAAGTGTATTGGTTGTTAGATTTCTTCCTTAGGGACCTTAATTAGCTCCTTTTTGTGTTACAGATTGGGATTTTGTTTTGTTTTTGTTGTTCAGAGTGCTTTCAGTAGATGGACAGTCATACAAATGTGGCTTTATTTATTTACAAACAAATAAAATGTTTGTAAATATTAAACCATCCCCCAATGATGGCCATCATCTGGTCCTCATTTGAAACTATTCCATGAAGAGGATTCCGTGACAATTCTAAGCCAACTACTTCAGCCTCTTTAGAATAATTAAAGACATTTGATTGTAGAAGATGCTCAGTGCATGTGTCCCAAAGGCAGAGAGAGTGAGATTCAATATTGCCAGTCTGACAGCTGTTTTGTAGAGTCTCAGGAAGAGGATTTCCTCCTCCTCAGTGACGGTTATTCAGGTCAAAACATGATCTTTCAGTTTGAACCCCTCTGCATGCACCTCAGCCAGACCCATTACTTGCATATTCTGTTGGGTCAATCAGGGTCTTTCAAAGAAAATGAGAAAATGAAAGTGGAAATGCACTTGCACTTTCACATGCCTCTGAAAGTAAGATTTGGTATTTCTAGCTTCATTTAACACATAAATAGGGGATTCCCGGCTTCCAGGGGAAAATATTCTGGTAGTAAAGGAATACCACCAACCAACCAACCATTTCCTCTACCCTGTAGAGTGGACACAGTTTCATGGTTGAATAAATATTAATGGACTGGAATTGTAGTTTCCCACTTGTGTGTCTCACATGAGCCTCATGGGGCTGGCTTCCAAGGAACCAAGCATAATTGAAATTACTGGAGTATTCTTAACATTTGTTTGAGCTATAAAATCCAAACAATTAAATATGTCAATTAATATGATTTCTAGGCATCATCTCCATTCCTACACAAAAACATACCCTCCACTCACATCAAATGCCCCATAAACAAATAGTAAGTAGTATGATAAGTTCCAAGTTATCTTTTTTCTACAATGTTTCCAAACAGCCCAAGGTCGTAAGCAAGAATTTCCTCTGGGTGCTTAGCAGGGAACATTACAAAAAGTGGACATGCCTTTCATGTCATGCTTCAAAATGTGAACAGAACTGTAACTAGGAAAAACATCAGTGACAAGTTACTTTCTTACACAAGGTTACATACTACAGACTTTAGTACAGCCCTTCTTTCTATACTTTACAAAATTTTACTTTCTCTAAATAAACCTCCAGCCACCATTCGTCAGACATCATCGTTGTGCAGAAAGCCAGTAGAATAAAATGGTTGTGGAGTACTGTAAATCAAGGATACTATGGTTTAAATTGCCACCTGTCTAGAGTTTATTCTTTCTCAAATGAATCTACCCACTTGACTGCTAAGATAAAAACTCCCATGTAAACCCTGATCAAGCCAGATATAAATATAATAAATAAACATTGTTCTTGCTTCTGGGCCGACAACCTTTAGTAAACTAAACCTAATCTGCTGACCTCTGATTTGTGAATTATTAAGGGTACAGAGAATGGGGAGGATAAATAGTGAAAACTACAAATCCCATATCTTGAATTCAATTGTCCTTTTTGTCAAGCTATATCCCATATTTAAAACCAGCAACTAAAGGATATATCAAAATCCAGAGAATCAGAGGTCCCTATCAATTCCATATCAGAAGCTAAAATCAGAAAAAGTTTGCATATTGTAGTGACAATTCAGAATACAGATAACAACTACTGCATATATATGGCTTCAGCAAGCTAACTGAAATGTGCAAACAAAACTGTTCCAGAATTAGAAATATTTGGCTATAGTGGCATTTAATATTTGACATTTAAACAGATCCATATTACAGAAATTGTGATAACAGAATCTGGCACAATCTTGCACTCATCATTTCAGACTGCAAGTATTGTTTTTAAATACAGTCCTGTGCAAACCCCTGCTTCCACCCCATCTCTGCATCTGGAAAAGTTTTCCTGTCATTTTAACACAGGTAGTAGGATTGTTTAAAGAAATGTATATGTTACGTTGCACACAAATCTGTGTTGTTTGGCATGACAATTTTAATGCTTTTACTGCATCCCACCGCAAGTCAGACTTTTTAGGATAACTCTTCATGAAATGATGGAAGAAAAGAAAAAAAGAGACCAAGTTGACAATGAATATTGTATTTTAGATTAGACATGATCATACCAGAGAAACAGATATGATGAAGCCAACATTTGTAAGCAAAGAAAAATGGTCTGACTGTTGTAAGCTGTCCCATCTTAAGTGAGATGGGAGGCCATACAGAATGAATGAATCAATAGATCAGCGTTAGACCCAGGAATATAGATTGAAATATCTAGAAAAATATTCTAACCATTAATATTATCACACACTTACGTAGAGGCAAAGTAACTTGCACCTCTAGAAATTTGCAAACTACCAAGCACTGCAAAGGCACTTCTTGTACTTAGAACATTGTGCCAGAGATGCAATAACTGTCTGGAGGCATTGCAGATACTGTATGCAGGGCAATTTTTCAGAAACTAACGTGCCATCCTGCAACTCAAGCTTCAGATTTGGACCACTAGTCCATCAACCAAAGAGTGGACAGGCATAAAGGGTTTTAATCTTCCCAGCCTGCTCTAAATTTGTTAAGATTGAACATAGGAACTTCTGTTGCTTAATAATGGAGAGACTGGCCTAAAGTCACCCTTCCTGCTCCAATTCTATTCCTTAATCACTTGTTATACTGGTCACCATCAACTCCAATTCACCTATTCAGATTTTTTATCTGGGATGCAAGAAATTTAACCTGATACCTTCTACAAATATACTATGTGCTATTATGCTATATCAATGAACATATTCTTTCCAAAGAAGAATACAATGTGTAACTTTGTTTGATGCCCAGGAAAAGCTTGAAATGTGCAGGGACTTTCCTAATATACTCCACCATTTGGAAAATGCAAAAGTAAACCACTGTCGGTTTACTGATTGTTCCCATGCATATTGTAAAACAAATCACTCTTTTGTGCAGGGGACTTGAATCACACTTAGCACGGAGAAATGTTCCATTAGAATCCTACCAATTCATTTCGTTGGACATGATGACATCTTACACAACTTGAAAATACAGAAAAGAGAAGGTCAAGGGTCAATGCACACTATTTTTTAAAGCAAGTTCTCCACATAATAAAGGAAAAAAGCATCTTGTCCATTACCTTGTGTTATACTACACATTTGTTGTTCAAGCACAAAATCTTAAGTATGGGCCAATTTTTTATGGTACCATGCAGAGTTTTTCTTCACCCTAGGTGGATTTGATTCATTTGTTAGATAACCTGTGGTTCACTTTGTCCTTGGCAAAAATTCACCTTGTGATACTCTTTCTCTACTGACCTACGACTAACAACTATTGCAAGAATAAATGAAAAACAAATCTTAAGGGAATGATTTTGAACACCCTGAAGTAAAGCAGAATATAAATTTGATATAGGTAAACCAGAAAAATTTTGATTGATTTTGGTTTACATGTTCATTTCATACAGTCTTTCCTCCACTAGTACATATTATCTCTGGTAATATCTCCAATAGCCATCATTTCTGGCACAAAGTTTTAAAACATTAATAACTGCATTGGTCCAAGATAACTAAATGAAAATATTGTGGCTATGAATAGAAAGTCAATAGTTCAGTTGTAACAGTAAAGGAACTTATGAAGTTCATTTACCTGTAAACAAATATAGTGGTGATAATTAACCAGGACAGCCTTGGGGAAAAAACCCCAGAATTTATGCTACAGTGTAAAAGGAGACTTGTTCTTTTGGTATATTCACAGCAAAGACAAAGGTGAACAAATTACACAAACCAAAATTTGACTGCAACTGAATTCTGTCCTCACATTGAAATTCTTCCTCCCTGAAAGTTACCCTGTTTACTTTCTAGCATGTACTCAGATAGACAGGTAAAACTTCCAAAAGAAGAAAAGAAACTGAAAAAATGATAACTGGTATCATACAAACAACTCACTAGAAAGAAAGAACTTGAATCCTGATTTTCTTGATCCTAGTTTTAATATTGGGCTAGGTTCACACAAAATGCTAAGACATCGTATGATTGATCTGGCTTTGGTTCATAACATGATGAACCCAACCACTTTGCTTACATATCCCACTTTAGGGCAGGGGTGCAAAAAAGGTGACATCCAAACATGTTTGTTTTCCTTTTGAGGAGATTTTAGAGACCATTAATGGGGAAATGGATGCTCTACATGTGGCATATGCTTCTGATATCAATATTATGCTTTAAAATTCCTGCATCCACTCCAAAAAGGGACCCACCTCTTTTTGGATGCAATTCTTGTCATGCCATGGAAAGTCTGGCATCATCCTTCAGCTTACAGGAGTTGCACATCTATTGTTTAGGCTTGGGGATGTTATACTGTGTGAATCCAGCCAATTATTATGTGCACAATAAACCAAGGCTAAACAAACCATGGCTCAGCGCAATCCATGAACCACTAATGGTTCTCATATTAAAGAAGAAGAGGACATAGGCAGAAGCAGTAGTTTTTCTTGGCATTAATGTTACCCTTCTGTCAGCAGTCAATGGAACCACAGGTTGCTCCCTGGACAGTCCTTTCAAATGTTACCTCTATCATCATAAAAACATATATTTAAGTTATCAAGATTGTTCACAGCAGGAAAACTGGATGTATTTGTATGGCTGGACTATTTCTGTACAGGTTCATGGTGTTCTCTGCCATTTACACAAAGATAGACGTGCCAAAAATGGCAGGAACTGAAATTTGCAATTAACAGCTAACCTCCATTTCAAATTCCAGCTCCTGAGCATTTTCATTGGCGGTTGCTTTAGGTTCATCACGGTGCATAGTCTGTGGTTAAAAGGATATATGAAGAGGTGAGCAACATTAGCCTACAATAGAAGGTTATGTCCCATACAAATACTATCATCCTGCGCAGCTATTACACTTAATTATTTAACCTTTACAGTCTGAACATGTTGTAATGCAGGGACTATACAATCTGTTATGGTTTCAAATCAATGGGGCATTTTCAGGACATTAAAACCACGAATGTTCCGTCCAAGATACACACATATAGAGTTCTCTGAAGAATTTGGCTTCCAAAAAAACCCTCTTTGTTTCATTTTAAAAAGTAAATCGATCCAAACTATAAACTTTTCCATAACACTCTATGTCTAAGACAAAAGATACTTAGTTATTTCACTTTATCCAGAGTTAACTTAAAGGAGTGGGGGGTTTTACACAGGGCCACAGGCTTTGCCAAGCAACTGAGCACCCTCCACTTGAGTAGACGGGGACCCATTACAGGTACTCAACATGCGTCCTCCTAGCATGACATCCGGCTTTGCTTCATTTACGTTGTTTGGGCATGCATCTTGGAAACACAACGTGTGAACCCGCCGCGTGTCTTTTACCAAGCTGGGATCAACGAACCAAACCCCAAAGGGACGCAGGGAGAGCCGTTGGGTTTTCTGGTGCTGAATGGCGTGGGGGGGGGGGGGAAGGGAAGGGGGGCAGGAAAAGAAATATTGGATGCTCCCTTAAAGCTCCCTCCTTCCTCGCCGCTGCGCAGGCAGAGGCTCAGCTACCTAGGAAGTAAAGAAGGAAGACGAAGCGAGATCCTGTCTCTTTCCTGCTCAAACAGCTGTGGCCAGCAAATGGGGAAGCCAGAGGTAAACAAACACCGCAGAGAAAAGGGGAGGGGGAGCCAGCCGAGCGGCAATTCTTTGCATCCGATTCTCTGCAAAGGCAGATCCCGCTACGGAAATTCTTTCAGCTCCCCTCTTCCCTACGACTTGGGTCCCCCCCCCCCAAAAAAAAAAAATCGTCCCGCGAGTTCAACTGCCCGGGTCCCGGCGAAAATAGGAGATGGGAAAGAAAACAAACGGAGAGGAGGACCCAAGCAGGGCGGCGGAGTGGGGCAAAAGACTTCATCGCACGCGCCCACCTAGAGACCCCCTTCGATTTTTCCTCCTTTTTCGGGGGCAAACCATTCCCAAAGCCTGGCGCCCAGCTGCATCTGCAGAAAGCAGCCGCCGCCGCCGCCGCCGCCGCCGCCACTGCAATGCACTAAAAGGTGGGGAGGGGAGGGGGGGAGAGAACACGGGGAGAGGAATAAAGAAATTGAATCCGGCCAGGCCTCTAAGCGAGCGAGCGAGTCAGTCACTTTTTACAACGAGCCATTTGCCAAACCCAACAGCTTAACCAGACGCAGCGGTAGAGCAGAAAGAGGTGCAGCGCAGCTCCGGCCGGCCGCTCCAGACAATGAGCCAGCAAGGGCAGCCGAAAGGCAGAGCAGGCCCCATAGCTGCTTCCTCCCCATCTCTAACCTGGGAACGGCGCGACGACGGCTCACTTACATGGCCTGGGAAGGTTGCAGTGAAAAGCCGCTGGCCGGAGCCGAGGCCTAGGCGAGCTGTTGCAGGCGCCTCCGCCTTTGCTGCTGCTACCGCTGGTCTCCCAGGGAATCAGCCCATGGAGCTCTTCGCCTGCATCGGTTATGAATGGAGGCCAGAAAGGTTGCCAGCGGCCGAAGGCGCCCGGGCTCGGGCTCCTGCTCTCTTATCCAGCCTCCCTTTGAAAGAGAGAAACGAGGCAAGCTGGGCGTTGTGGGTTTGGAGCGTAGCTGCTGCCGTTCCCAGTTCCTCCAGCTTCCCTTCCTTTCCCTTCTTTGACTCACTCGCGCACACACTCTCTCTCTGTCTCTTCCCCGGAACGCCCGCGGGGTCCTACCGCCCGGCATGCTCCTCTCCTTTCCATTCAATTTTTAAAAAAATAAATAATAACAAACGGCAACCTCCCGCGCCAACGCACAGACTCACAAAACATCCTTCAGGAAGCTCTCGCCCACTTTCCTCCCGCCTCCCAGTTTACCAACGCACCCCTTTTTCTTTCTTTCCTCGGCTCACCCGTCGCTGCTTTGGCATTTGAAGGCGGCTGCCGACCTAGGTACGTTTACCTAGCCCTGAACTCAAATAGGTCTTAACTCTGGAGGAGAGACGCGCAGACTGGCCGTAATTCCTGGGCTAGGTAGGCAGAGTGAGAGTAAATCGCAGATAATTCGATGTAAGGATTCCCTCTATATTTTTAGATATAGCTTCTCATTGTTAAAAATCTCAAAACGATTTGCGTTAGATCAAATGCAACAACTTTTTAAAAAAAAAAATAGCATACAAAAAAAAAAGATGGAAAAGGGGAAAAACAGTTCATTCAAAATTCATACAAGATTTTAACATTGATAGGAGTAAACTATTTTGCTAAGTTCATATAGTGTTTTAAACTTTTTACAGTATAATGAAATTTGTTTGGCTTGATGTTAGTATATTTTACAAACTCAGCCAAGTGCTATTTATCTGGTAAATCCTAGTTAAGCAAACTCACTTGGGATGTGTGAAACTAGTCATTTTTTTAAAAATAAATAAAAAATGCAGTGTTGGAAAAAAGTTTTAAAGCCATGTTCAAAGTGACAGAAACAACAAAAGACCGCACAGTACTGTAATAAGTAATACCTGGAGGGCAGTAATACATAATGCTTAATATAGCAGTAATACCTAAAAGGGAAGGAACAAAAATATTACGAGATGATAAGCGGAATCCATGGAGTTTTATTTATAATAGTTATGGCCCAATCTCTGCCTTTTTTCCCATCCACTGTTAGCCACACAAATTCTCCTTTTAAAAAAGTGTCTTGTAAATACTTCCTTCAGGTACAGAAATCAACCAGAATTGTTATTTCTTGTTGCTCACTTTTGGAGCAGAGTATAACATAGATACTCTTTCTAGTAGTTAATCCAGGTTGGATTACTTCCTCCAAACCCAGCATTACTGGAGAGCCCTGTTAGAGTGTGATAGCCGAAACTGAGGAGTCTAGCAGCACCTTTTCCAACTAACATATTAAATTTGAAAAGATGCTACCAGATTCCTTCTGAAATCTGGTAGCATCTTTTTTTTTAAATCTTTTCATCTTAATCCCTCATTCTATGACCAGCCACCATTTCCAATGAACACCAACATTTGAAGTCAACTCTTAACTTTGTTTTTGTGCATCGATTCATGCTAACCAGACAGTCAGAGTGGCATCTTGGTAAAAGCAGGGTTTTTCAAACTCTGTTCCATGGAAGCTCAGGATTATGCAACAATTAGATTCTGTGAGGAGTTCAGTGGGAGGCTAAGCCTAAGGGAAGAAAAAGTTGACTTGAACGTAGCCAATTTTTTATTTTTAGAACTTGGCTTCATGTTTGCGGGGATGGGGTGGGGTGTTTTCTGGTTGTTGTTTTTTTTTAATTGATTCCGCAGAATTTGAAAACCCTTGGTTTATAGTGCTGGACAAGAAGTGGAGAAATCTAGATTTAAATTCATTTCCAGCCATAGAATCTGGTTTCTTGAGGGACTTTCTATTTCCATAACATCTGCCCTGCTGATCTGATTTAGCAGGTTGGCAAACTCTTGAGTTCCTCAGATTAAATAATGCCAGCTATTGGGATCCCATAAATGTGCCCTCTCTGTGATGGTACCTGTCTTCTTGAATGAAGTTTCCCTCATTCAAATGCCCCCCATCCTGCTGCTGTTTTGAAGGGTGCTGAAGACTCTTTGCAAGCATGATAGAAACCCTGTTCTTTTTCTTTGTTCCCATCTGGGTTTATCTCTGCAGTCTTCTTTTTTATTTTGTGTTGTATTATTTTCTTGTTTTAATGTTTTTCTAACAATCTGCACACCACCCAAAGTCACTGGAAGCTGGTGGTATATGCAGTTAATCAATTAATTACAAACATCTTACTAGGTGACTTTGGCCCAATTAATTTCTTTCTGCGTGGTTTACTCTACAGGATTGTTGTAAAGTTTTTGAAAAGGGAGTGATAGTTATGCTGCCTTCACTGTCTAGAAATATGTCAGAATCAGTGGTGGGATTCAAGTAATTTAACAACCGGTTCTCTGCCCTAATGATTTCTTCCAACAATCAGTTTACCAAACTGTTCAGAAAGTTAACAACTGGTTCTCTCGAAGTGGTACAAACTGGCTGAATCCCACCACTGGTCAGAAAGTAAATCTAATGAATGAAAAGCATCTTTTGATTCTTCTCCCAGAGAAAAGGTGGAATACACATCTCAAATGTACGAGAGTGATTCAATAACTAAGGTGAATTTTTCTGTATAAGGACTTTTAATACAGATAGAAGCTTACTTTTTTTTTTTTTTATTGCAAACGTTTTTCAAACATAA
>JAHWGE010378117.1:0-14488 GCA_019457695.2 Chrysopelea ornata
CAAGTTTAATAGAATTTGTTTCATTCAGTTCGTCCTCTAACTTGTTTTAAGCATATGGAGATAAACGTCATGTGGCTTTTACATATTGAAATGTATGTGCAATACTGTATATTTGGCTTGAATATAGTCTGATGTCTAATTGTGTCGCATTCTTAGGAAGAGCAATTTTTGTGGTATTTGCAGTAGTCTTATTGGGAGATATGTATCTTCCTATAAATTAAATTTCTGATTACTTTTTTAAATTTCTGATTACTTTAAGCATGCATTGTCTGCTTGGAATTTCACATTTTAACCTTCATTTCACTTTGTTTTATTTCACATATCTTTGATGTATATATGTAAATTGGCTAACTATGTAATCTTTTTCTTTTTTTACAGCATTGTCCAAGATATAACAGTTGGAACAAAGGTAGGTGTTTTTATTCCTCTCATTGTTTCAGCAACTACATGTTGTAAAATCATTCTCACAAAACCAAGCTATTTTAAGACTTAGGTTTCTGAATAATTTTGTTAATGAAATGAGATTGTAAGTGTCACATTGATATTGTCTGATGCTTTTTGGGGGAGGGGGTTGCTATATTCCAGGGGGACAGGTTCCATGAGGACATCTTTGGAAGATTGTTAATACCACACAGACTTCTTTGGAAAGCTACTTCCCCTCTCATCCAATCTTCAGGACTGAAAAATTCCAAAAGAAAATATTGCATTCTTTGCAGTGTATGCAGAGTAATAGTGAAATTATAGAGGAACATGCCAGAATTGTGTGAACTCTAGAATGCTTCAGGGATATTTGATGATATGCAAAAGGTCTTTGATAGATAAGTGCAAAGAAGGTAACTCAGTTTGATATTCTAAACAATATTAGATCAGTTCTGTTTGTGGGAAATAATTTTTTTAGACTTTGAGGTTTCCTCAATGCTTATTGAGAAGTCTTTGTTGAAAGGACTGGTTCTTAATTAAAAACTAGTCAAACATCTTTGAATAGAACAAAACATGACTATTCAGTCTGGATATTTTGGCCCTAGATTTATCACCGTTAATTATAGAGGTGACAGTGATGAGTAAACATACATCAGTGTTAATGAGAAATAGGTGTTCGGGGAATGCATCACATCGCTTGGCTATGAAACATTGTAATCTTCTTAATGTATTGCTATCTATGAAATGTGAATCTTCTAGTCAGCAAGATTTCCAGTCAAATTTATCAGAATTATATTCACATTGGTAAACGGGAAGGGAAGGGTGATGTGATTAAAATCTGAATTGTGCAGAAAAAGAACAGTATAGCGTAATTTTGAAAATTACGCTATACTGGTTATGTGAAGACTGCTTGAATTGTGAAATATTTGAGATGCCTCAGTTTTTTTGTATTTGAGACACCTGGTTTTTTTAGCTGTTGAAAGACTTGTTTTACTAAAAAAAAGGAATATTTCTCAAGTGCTATTGTTGTTACACGATTGATAATCCAAGAAGTGAAATAAAAAATCCAAGAAGTGAAATAATAAACAACTTCGAATGGAGAGAAGAGCAACAAAGAAAAAGAATCTGAAGGCTAAACCATATAATGATCGACTAAGGGAACTAACTATGTTTAGCCTAATGAAGAGAAAGTTTAGGGATGACATGATAGCCATCTTCCAATACTTGGAAGGGTTGTCACAGGGAAGAGGGTCTGATTTGTTCTCCAAAGCACCTGAGGGCAGGACAAGGAACAATGGGTGTAAGCTCCTCAGAGGAAGATCCAAACTTCCTGGAATTAACGAGAAATTCCCTGATTGAACAATCATTGAACCAGCTTGCCTCCAGAGCATTCCATTGCTGGAGATTTTCAAGAAAAGATTGGTCAACCTTCTGAGATGGAGTAAGGACTCCTATCTTGGGCAGGAGGTTGGACTAGGAGACCTTCCAGTCTTATGGTTCTATGGTTCTCACCTAATACTTTGATAAAGTACTATATTATTATAAAGTTGTGCCTCATATCAGCTTTAACTATGGAAAATATAGTTCGCTGACTTGGCATTAAATTTATGCCCTCATCGCATAAACATTTGGAATATCTGTGTATTACTACAGAAGTAGTGCAGGCTCTGTGAATGTGCTTCATTACACTCTGCCTTGACCTTGTTAGAGAGCATTCACTCTGTCAGGCTAGATAGACCTACTGTTGTACAGAGACTAGGATCTTTGCCATGGAAACAGGGAATATGGCTTCAGGCCACAAGCCAAGAATGTCAGTGGAGACATTCCAGGCCTTAATGTGCATCTTCAGTTCTATTACAAGCTGGCTCTTGGTGGGCTTGCTGTAACAGGCTTTATCACATATGTGAGCCACATGTGTTGACAAAGAAATATTAACTAATGCTTCTCAGTTTTAAAATATGGAAAGCATGTGGAGTACGCATCTTTGTCAGTTTTCTATAAAATTTAACCCTTTAATTCATGAAATTCTTGTAGGAAGTAAATTATTGTCCTTGTTTAAAAATGGTTATTTAATTCTAAATGAGAAATGAGGTGATAAGAGGAAACGACAAGAAAGTTAAACCTAGGCTTAAACATTTGACTGCTTTATTCACATAACAACTGCTGGTGAATTGTGTTTTAGGGAGCCACTTTGTGTTAATTGGCTGGTATTAATGAGGGTTTTAATTCTTGTTAGTCACCCCAACTTCATTTGTAAGATGCGTAGCCATATAAATTTTATATAGATACATAAACGTGTGTGCTATGCCCGTATATATGAACCATTATGGCTTAATGTGGTGGGGTAGTTCACAAGCAATGCTGAATCAAATTATTCTAGCCTAATTCAGTACTAAACCCAATCGTTGTATTGCATATTAAGGAGCATTTAGAATCTTAGTTCTCATCCAGAATCTGAAGGGTTAAAGTTAAAACACAATTTTTGTGTTTTAGATTCTGAAAAATGAAAATCATGATAACTATTCTGGCAGGAAATATTGATCATTATCAGTGTGGAGAAAACAGTTTCTGGAAAGCTGTGCTAATCAATCAGCAATAAATGTTAAATCGGGTACAGGGGATCCTCATTTCACAGTTGCCTCGGAGAGTGAACTTTTGCTTTTACAGATGTGATGAAAAAATAACTTTGGCAACAGTCCTCACAATTTGCAAAGTCCACATATCTGTAAAGCAAAGGAATGATAAGATCAAAATAATAGTTAAAACTTAGCAATTACTTAATTTAACAGCTGAGTTACCAGTCCCAACTGTGTTGCTAAACAAGGACTGTCTGTATCTTGTTTTAAATACAACAGCTAGGATCACATTTTCTGATAATTTAGCTTTCAGATCCCTGAAGATTAACATGGATTGAAGAAAGGTATCTTTGTCTCAATAAATGGCTAGGAGTAGATAAGCAGGTATCAAGTCAATGCTCTAGTGAACAATAGTTCTGATACTCCTGAAAATGTATTTATTTTTAAATGAAGCAATCTTTATAACCTAGACATATTTGTGTGAACTTTCTACAATTAGACCAGGGCCAAGTGTTTGTGCTGGAGCCCTGCTGCTCCCTTGAATTATTTTGGGGTGGGGTGTTGTCATAATTGAACCGATTTGAGGCTGAAATCAATGTTTGTAGTTTTATTTGTAATTGCCAATCTTTTGATTCAAAGGTTCAGTGATGAGATAAGAGTTATCTCCACATCTATCTTTGTCTATCCTATATCATATCAAAACAGACATCCTGTTTGGCCCATAGCAGTACAATGCTTCCATTTCCAACATTAACCAGTGGAACAGTTGGAAATTTCAACTGAGAGACTTAACTAGACTAGACACTGTGCTATGTTGCATTTTATTTTGCCATAGTTTGTTCAATATTTTGTAATCTGATTTGTACAAACTAAGTAAACTTTTAACTGTATAAATGTGCAGGAATATGTAAGCAAACTTAGTCAAGAGATTCATTGTTCCCTGTAATGAAATAAAATCATTAAAGCTTGGTTTGGATGAGAATCTTGCAGTGCAATGTGCTTGTAAATGTTGGCAGCTGTAAACCTGGGTGTGGAGTTCTGTATCAGACAAGAAAAACTGCATAACTTTGATTATTCTGAGTTCAAGAACTCTGAGCCATTTGACAGCCCCACCCTTCAGATCCATTCAGAGGAGAGGTTTATTTTATGACTAGTCTCTATAGTAACTGGAAAAAGTCTGAGAAGGCTAAGGAGGGTAATGCAGCAGAAGAGAGCTGTGCTTTTTAGCAGTCAAGAGACTTTTATGAAAGGTAGACAAAAATTGATTAATATCTGAGGACCCAACAGGACCAACAGTTGAAGAGGTGGGGAAGGACTCCTATTGTCTTCCAGATTTGCTGAACAAAAATTACAGAATTCCCAAGCACCAACGATAGTGATAAGGGTGTATGGAAGTTCCAATATATTATAAAGGGTTAGCTAGAGTTAGTAGAGCGCATAATTCAATCTAAAAACATTGGAGGCAAGTTTTCTCATCTAGAATTGGGAACCAAGAAATGGCCAGGATACAGAGAGGAAATGGCAAGAGGGGAAATGTAGGCAAAAGGCAAGTAATAAATAGTTTCTGTATTTTTTACCCAGCAAACAGCATATGTCCATGAAGTCACGTTGAGTTGAAGGAGGCTTCTTGCGTTCTTAAATTGCAGAGGACAGTTGTCATAAAATTAATTCATAATAGGATTGAGCATTTCTGTTATAATAGAATTCTTTTTTCTTGTGATTTTTTTGCTTTAAAACCAAAATACTAAAGTTTATATAAAATAATTTAGCCTAGGTTCTTATTAAAATTTTATTAAAATTAAAAAAGGTTTTTCTTTTTCACTGCAGTATGTAATCTCAGACCAGTAAATGCTATCCACATGGACAGGTGCTTCTAGCTTATTTGTCCAGTTGCTCTGAAATGTTTAAAACTATCACAAGCATTTAATAAATGTGTAAATCAGCACTTTTCTGTAATAACTAGCGGTATTCATGGAATGGAAACATAGTTTTGTTTCAGACTTGAAACAAATCACTGCATTCCATAAGTTCTGCTGGGGTCAGCCCTAGCTTGGCAGAACTGAAACCTGGTTCATTTTCAGGAGTCTGATAAAACAAAATCCAGACACTGGTAGGTCAAGGCTGGTGTGCCCTGCTCCCTTCCTCATCTGAATTCTTTCTGCATGTCCCAGGCTGGTGGCTCACCACCTATCCCCAAAATTTCCTTACTCTTTGTTTCCTTTTTTCAGCCAGTGGTAGTATTTCATTGCTCATATGCCACTAGCCTCACCTTCAATCTTCCCAGCACCTTCCCTGCCTCCTGAGGGAGCAGCCAACAGAGATAACCCATTTTAACTCTGATTTCCTTTTAGAGATATAGTTAGTCTAGACTTACAGCCATTTGTTGAGTGACCATTCGAAGTTACAACAGCATTGAAAAAAGTGACTTATGTTTTTTCACAAATGGCCATGCAGCATCCCTGTGGTCACGTGATCAAAACCCAGCTGTTTGGCAGTTGGCATGTGTTTAGGATACTTGCAGTATCTCTGGATCATGTGATCACCTTTGCAACCTTCTGACAAGCAAAATCAATGGGGAGGCTAGAGTCACTTTAATAAGCATGTAACTAACTTAACTGGCAAGAAAGGTTGTAAAATGGAGGCACAACTCACTTAACTGCCTTGTTAGCAGTGCATGTTTTGGCTTAATTTTGGTAGTAAATCGAGGACTGTACACAGTGCAGATATTACTAGTTGAGTGGATTACTTATATAGAATAACTATTTTGGAATGCTGCTTTTGCGGGTGGTATTAAGATGGAAATTTCATATAGAAATGTACATTTTTGATACAAGTTTTTTGTGCAAATGTTACAATCTGGAAACTTCATGGTTTTTTTTCTTTTTGAGGCTGCAATAGAAAACATGCATTGGCTGCATAATTTTAGGCAGTGCCCTCTATTATTGCCATGACTAACTGATTCCAAGCTACTCTTCTTCAGCAATGGCCACCTTTTTAATATAAATTCAGAGTGCGGCGGGTGGGGGATATTACCATGCTGGGACATGTGATGGCTGAGCAAAAGAAACTTACTTGGGTCTGCTGAATGAAAAATGATGTGACACACTTCAGTCTGGTTTTTCTCATACACCCTTCAGTTGTTGCCAGACAGAGTCCTTGTGTTTTTCACTTTTGTCATACAGTACAGATATATTCATATTATAATATTCAGTTCCCAATTTAGATAAATGTCTGTTTTGGTTTGATATGGACATGGGACAAATTGGTTGGTATAAAAAGACTTTCAATGTTTTTAAAAAAACAAAACATAAAAAGATTTTCAATGTTTTAAAAAACCCCAATGTCTTACAGAGTTTGGTTATGTAGGCATTACTAAATCACTATAACTGAGAAAGCAAATGGGAATTAGTAAGGATGGGGAGAAACCTGCCATTTACTCATTCAACATGCTCATCCAAAAGATGCTATGATTAGAAAGCTCCAATATATCTAGTAACTTGCAGACCCTGTTAGTCAAGAATTTTCCCTAGTTTCCCTTAACTGTCTTCTAACTACAATGCTCTCTCAAATGAAGACTGTCTAGAGAAATAATACTATTTTTGCAAACATGCAGCATGTATTCTCAGCTTCAGCTGCAATTTAGATATTTCACCAGTCTGATTGACTATATCAAGCTTTGTCCAAATTTCTGCTAAATTAGATAGGTATTCATCTTACAATAAGAGGTGGAAAATGCCGAGCTTTCTGCCTGAGAAAAAGCTTGAACTCAAAAATGTTGCCAGGCTCATTTGCACCTGAAGATTTTAACCCCCTAGCCTTCTTATCAATACAGCAAGTAGATTTGCTAATTTTATAGCGCAGCTAGAGTCACCGTGCCCCATAAATACCTTCCCCCTTTTCTGTCACCTTTGGGGCAAAAGATGCTGCTTTTGAAAAATCCATTTTAAGAAAGAACTCAATTTCACATGCTTTAATTGGTTTACTGTCCATCTAAGAATCTATTTCCTTTTTCATATGGGAATAGTATCCTACTATTTCACTAATATTTCACTCAAGTAAAACAAAATTGTTTCAAAGTGGATTGAATTGCAAGTCTTGACTTTACTTTCATATTGCAAAGCCAAGCTATGGCTCTTTGTAGTTCCCTTGCTTTAAGAGAGGAAGGCTGCAGCCTAAACAATCAAATAAATTGTTTCTTTTCTTATATTTTCAGAATATAAATCTTACTCTTGGTTATGGGCACTATTGGAGTTGCTCTGTTCTTGCTTGTATGGTTCTTAACATGTTGCTTATTCCATTATATATAGAGTTGAGTGGAATATCAAGCTTTCCCTTTACTTTCTCCACCCATCTCAGTTTCTCTACCACTTTTAATTCTTGTTTTCATAGCACCTGAATAGAAATTAGCAAAGTGCTGTCAACTTACTTTTTTTTCCTTTCTGTTTCTCTTTCAGCGGGGATCTGACGAACTTTTTTCTACTTGTGTCACTAACGGACCCTTTATCATGAGCAGCAACTCTGCTTCTGCAGGTAACACTGATAGCCCCAAGAATTTAACATTTCCTTAGCATTTACTTGCCAGGGGAAACTGACCTCTAAGGCAACCTGAATACTTATTCCAGTCAGTTAGGTAGCAACTGGCTCCAAAGGAGCTTTTGCTGCCATTTAGTAAAGTGTTTCAGCAGTCTTAAGTTTCCTAGTGCTGATACCTGAAATAATGTCTCAAGTTTTATATAGGTGATTAATGCAAATAAAATATTTTGCAAGCTTAAAAGAGCAAGTAACAGCTATTTTCAGAAAAAAGGAAATTATTGCAAAATGGACTTGTCCTCATGTAAGGGTTATTTTCTGAATATGTGACACACACTGGTAAGATCACTGTATAAAGATTACTTTCCGATGTCTGCAACTGAATCGTACTTGTTTGAAGTGTACTGGAGGTTTTTATTTTGGTTTTGTTCTTCTGACCTCCGCTGTTGTGTCTACAGTCTTGTTTCATCAGAGTTCCCTCTTAAGACTAGCTTTTGGGCATTCTGTAGCAAATCTATTGCTGCAGAATGATATTCTTCTGAATATTTAACCATGTTTTACAAAGCCAGTCAATATTTACTGGTCTGGCTTTATTTACATTTATTTATTTACATTTATTTATTTAAGAGATTGCTCAATACCGGGCAGCTTAAAGGATAGAAAACAAAAAAAGCATGTCCAGACATAGCACACACCAAATAATACAAAATACAACCAATAGCAATTCTACAAACTCCTTGCCTGAAGACCAAGTTTTGAAAGACCTTTGGAAAAATCAGGGAGGTGGTTACAGAAATTTTTGGAGGGGGGATATTGTTCCAGAAGGCAAATTTCATGACAGAGAATACCCTTTCTAGATCCTGCTGGGTGGCATCAAGCTCACCAACTACCTGGTCTAGCCAGTTAGGCAGAAACCATGAGTGTAGATGGTCTTTCAAATAATTCAATGCAGTATCTTGAAGGGTTTTAAAAGTGATAACCAGACATTGAACTGTACCTGGAAACCACCTGATAATAGCGAAGCAGTGGTGCAACATGGACATAGTGGAGCATGCCCATCACTACTGGAACCATTGCATTCTGGATCAGTTAATTAGCTTATTAAGATATAAATTGCTTATTTTTGCTTGTCTGCTTGCCTTGTACTTTCTATTTGCTAGTATTAGTCTTTAGAACTAGATGACTGTGAATTAAAAGTAAAATGAAATTATAAAGTTGCCCTCGCTGTCTAGATCATGATATCTTTGGATCGAAACGTATGCTTAAATGCCTCATGTCCAACTCTGTTGGAGTATAAAAATTCTATTGTATTGATCAGCTATGTTTTTATGGAAGCATTATGAAATTGTTGTTATTAGGCTAGGTGATTAGCTAGTGAACATGTTCTTAAGCTGTATGTAATAGTTTAAAGCACCATTGGTTGCCAGTCTTAAATTGCTACTGTTGGTTGCAAGTTGCCGTACAGCAAACAGACACGGAGGTAAATGTATGTAAGAGGTAAAATTCCCATCTGAGTTTAAATTATGAGTAAGGTAAGGTAATTTTATGATTATCAGTATATAGGTTATTACAGTATACAAGCTACTATGGTGACTGCTGGTAGCAAAACCTGAAGTAGAAGTTCACCGGATTACTTTTGTATATACTGTACATATATGGCTATGTCAATATAATTAACTATATTAAGCAATCTCATTAGAATAAATTAGTCTGTTCCATAAGTAACAGTTTTGCTGATGTGCATATTTGGAAACCTGAAATTTTGTCATAAAATTTTCATCACATAGCGATTATGAGTTGATGTATACATTTACAAAATGGCTGCACTGGGGAGAATAACCTAAATAGTGTGCAAAATTAATACCCATGATTCCATTAGACTCCAGGATAACCTGTAGCACTGTAATTTAACTTCGCTTTTTATGCCAAAGTAAAACAACTACCTGCCATTTTATTTTCTAAAAAGGTGCCTGTAAATCCTATGATTAATGAAGCCCTGGGGATCTTTTGGAAATAGTTGTTTTGGAGAGAGATATTTATTGTATTGGTTAATTTGACGGTCCAAAGCAGTTTTTAAATGAGTATAGGCTTTTAAAAATGAAAATTTGATGGGAAATGTATGTAGATACACTGGTGGGCATCAGATTGTGCATTTCTGCTATAATCTAGCAAACTAGAGTGTTTGGAGCCAATTAATTTATAATATGATTGGGCTTACTAGAACTCCTTAAAAGGGAAGTTGCCTTTTGAACAGAAGCAGTGAAGTGACTGCAACTTTTTCTCATCTTGTGTTCAATTTCTAGTCTGTGATAAATGCACTTGTCTTGATTATACCAGAAACTACCTATTGTATAATCTTTTTGTAGCCAATGGAAATGATAGCAAAAAATTCAAAGGTGACAGCAGAAGTGCAGGAGTTCCATCACGAGTAATCCATATCCGTAAATTACCTAGTGACGTGACAGAAGCTGAGGTTATTTCCTTGGGATTGCCTTTTGGGAAGGTCACAAACCTATTAATGTTAAAAGGAAAAAATCAGGTAAGCCATTTTCAGATTTTATTTTTAAACAAAATATAGTTTAGCTATGCCAAAACTTTGATTCTATTTTGTATTTAAAGGCATATCTGCCTATATGAGAATAGGGGCAGATTTTTAAAAATTGATTTACAGATTGTGGTTAGAAATCTTTGTTCAAATGCAATATAATTTTTTTTGTTCCTTATAATCTACCAGGCTTTTATAGAAATGAACACAGAAGAAGCAGCTAATACTATGGTGAGCTACTACACCACAATTGCTCCTGTCCTCCGGAGTCAGCAGATCTACATCCAATTTTCTAATCACAAAGAATTGAAGACAGATAATTCTCCAAACCAGGCAGTGAGTATTGCAGCTAATCTCATAATTATTACTAAGGTGAAACACAGGTAGTCCTTAGTTAACAACCGCTCATTCAATGACAGCACTTAATGAGTAGTACTTTAAACAGTGATGGTTTACGATGATTGCAGAATCCTGTGGCTGTGTGATTACTATCTACAACCTTCCCTGCTGACTTCCCACAAGCAAAGTCAATGGGAAGCTAGCAGGTAAGGTGCTCCCTCTCTCATAGGTTTTTCTTCCAAGGAGCCCCACCAGGCAAAATAAGATCAGGGATCCTGTATTCTGCAGTGCACACCTATATCCCTGCCCACACACTATAGTCTACACATAGTTGCCTGTGTATGTTTGTGCTATGCCACAGCACTGTTCACCCATTGGCCTGTTTACAGGTCATGACCTGCCATCTTCACCGATGGGAATTGGATTGCTGTCACTAAGTGATGCTGTCACATAACATCATAACGTCGCATTGCTTAGTGATGAAAATTCTGTTCCTAATAAACATTGTTAAGTGAGGACTATCTGTTGCTGTATTCTGGATTATTTTTAGGTTTGCATATCTGCACTCATTGAAAAACCCTTTATCTTATATGAAGAGCAGATTACCCGGCTTCTTCCTAATAATTTGTTATGAATCATCCTTTCATAAAGGGCAGAATCGCAAGACAACATCTCTAGAATTTTTTTCTTCTTAAAGTAGCAACTGAATGTCATATTTGAGAGCGTTTGAAAGAAAATAATTTTGCTAGCATAGGATAATGGATGTGTGCTTTTTTTTCTATTTACTACTTTATTGATTCATTAAAACGTTTGATTCCATAGCGTGCTCAAGCTGCCTTGCAAGCAGTCAATTCTGTCCAGTCTGGGAATCTGGCACTGTCTGCTTCTGCTGCAGCTGTGGATGCTGGTATGGCCATGGCTGGTCAGAGCCCAGTCCTGAGGATCATTGTGGAAAACCTCTTCTATCCTGTTACTCTAGATGTCCTCCATCAGGTGAGATGTGATTTCCAGCTTTCAGCGGCCAGTGGCAGAGAATTAGCTGTGATAACCTGTGCCCCAAGTGGCATGACTATTTATGGTTTCTTTCATTAACCCTCACACTGTTTTTTTCTGACATTTGCTTAGATTCGAAGCATATATAGTATATTACTTACATGGCATTATTTTCATTCCCATCTTTACAAAATAGATTGGATTCTTGAGGTCAAAAAGGCTGTTTTTGTGTTAGATCTAGGTCCTCTAACCCTTTCTCCCACCAAATAATTGACTCTAGCTTCTATTTTTACCATTTATCGTGCTTATTGGGACTAGTGGGAATTGCACTACAGACACCTTCAATTTGAGGAATATTGTTCTAGTTATTATGTGTAATTTGCTTTTAGTCACTATGGGTGCATTGGGGAAAAATTCTAATACGACTTTTGGATAAAACTCTGGCATGTGCCCATGTAAACAAGAGTGCCTGTGTCCTGATCAGCTAATATGGTACACATTGCTACATATATTAGACATTGTTTCAACAAATGTGGTACCTCTCTGCAAAACCTTAATAAAGAAGCTGAGGTTTTTTGCTTAGATCACAAAAAAACCCCAAATCTTCAGATGTATTGATGTATCTTTTGTAGATTGAATGCAAACCACTGTTACTCCAGTCTTTCCAAAATATTAGCAGAAAACAAAGCACAGGGAGATCTAGTTTCTGTAAATGTTTACAAGCAGGTTTTGCTCTGGAAGGAGCGATTGGTTCACTGCATGCAAAATGAAGGAAATGTTGGGAAAGAGGTCTACAGGTTGTTTTTTTTTACTGTACCTATAGTGCCACCTAGAGTTGCTAAATTCAAGATGGAATGGCAAAAAATGTGATCTGGCCTCTTGAGACTAGGCAAAGATGTGTTACGTAATGTAACTTCTTCCTCACAAAGAATTTGTCAGTAGCTCCTTTACATGTTTGAATCTTTTGGCTTTTTCCTTTGGAAGTGGAAGTTTGTGGTGCAATTCTGTTGTGTTAAGTTGTTGTCGTTCCCCAACCTATTTCATATTTGCAGAAAAGGCTTGGAAGCAATTGCTTTATGACTTCTTTGTGTTTTGTGCGAACACAGATTTTCTCCAAATTTGGGACAGTGCTGAAAATAATCACATTTACCAAGAACAACCAGTTTCAAGCACTCTTGCAATATGCAGACCCTGTGAGTGCCCAGCATGCCAAATTGGTGAGTTCTTTTCTTGTTTCTGTTTCCAATCTATAATGTCTTCAACATATTATACAAATATATTTTAAGAAGCAAGCCTATGCAGCAGGACAAAACTGAAACCATTGTGATTAGTATTGTCTGGGACATTTTGGGTGACAGAGGAATGTTGTAAATTTAAGAAAAGTAAGGGATCATGCAAATTTTATGAATTAGGTCTTAAGTTTTAAACTGTTTTAAAGTTGTTTTAAGTTTTAAAGTTTTAAGTTGTTAATTGGGATGGTAATTTTGAAAGTGCTTAAATCTGAAAAATATAGTTACTTTGACCAGGTAAGGAGTAGTACCTATCCCTTAACGCTAGGAAGAAGGAAATCTTGCTAAAACTATATAGCATGGTGGAGAAGTAGAACAAGGAGTGCTATTGATTTCCATCCTCTGAGACATTGCCTGATCCTGTGTACTCTTTCCAGAGGAATATAGGATCGTTCTAGATTAGATTTTAGCTACAGCATTGTATTACATTATAATGTACATTACTCAGAGATTTAAAGATTTAATCGTATGTTCATCTAACTGTAACTGTCAAGTCTTTGCAAACAATTGTATGGGCACTCGAAGACTTCCTGTTTTAAGATTATTTCTTAGTTTTATACATTGGATGAATATGGAGTGTGTAGAATTTTTTTTCCTGAAGTAACTTGCTTGACTTAGATGTACTCTGCTTTGATTTTCTATAGTCTCTTGATGGGCAGAACATCTACAATGTTTGCTGTACCCTCCGCATTGACTTTTCCAAACTCACAAGCCTCAATGTAAAATACAACAATGATAAGAGCAGAGATTACACCAGGCCAGACCTGCCTTCTGGAGACAACCAACCTTCCCTTGATCAGACCATGGCAGCTGCTTTTGGTAAGGGATTGAGCAAGAAGATTTTAACAGGGAAATCTGGGATAATCTTTATTTCTTCTTAGCAATAATTAACTAGCAGATTAGGCAGCCGACTCTTCATCTTTCCTTCCTCCTAACTCTCAGATCCCCGTACTTTATACAGTGTTTGTTAGGACAGAAAGCACAACAAACACAAAGTGCTAATGTAGCTATAAGCTTTCTTTCCATATTCTGCTAGCTTGTGGCATTATGTTATCCTAAACAACTAGGTACAGATAGTCCACAACATATGACTATTCGTTTACCAACAATTCAAAGTTTCAGTGGTCTCAAGAAAAATGAATTGCAACCATTGCAGCTCCCAATGGCCATATGTTTGGGTGTTTTGCAACTGACTTGCATTTATAATAGCTGCAGCATCTTGCAGTCAAGTGATTGCAATTTGTGGCTTCTCAACCAGCTTCCAACAGGCAAAGTTAATTGGGGAAGCCAAATTTGTTTAGTGACAATGTTGACCCCTGTAAAAAGTCATACATTGGGTCCAATCACACAATAACTCGCTTAATAACCATAACTTACCTAGTAAAATTCCCAGTTGTGGCTATTAAGTAAAGGGTTGCATTTTTTCCCACGTTAATAGGTGAAAATATTAATATCCAAATCCGACAAATAGTTCAATCTCTAAGAGCAGCAAACAACTAATGAAATAAAATGTTTAAGTTATATTATCATTCATAAATAGACTCTGAGTACAGTTAAGCCTTTCATATGTCTTCCTTCTTCGCATACATAAAAATCCCTTGATGTAAAAGATATATCAAGTTCTCTTAGAGCCATGTGTTTAGTGGTGTTCTAGAGGCACCTGAGGCTCTATTGATCAGGAAAGAAAAGACTGGGGAATTTCCTTTGTTTCCTGTGAGACAACTGTTTATGAAGAGTAAAAAAACCATGTGACACATTTAAGGTAAAATTAGTGGGCAGAAACCTTTACTGGAAAT
>JAHWGE010390084.1:0-10710 GCA_019457695.2 Chrysopelea ornata
AATTGTTACCTGGTAAAGTATAAGCCGGCAGCCCCCCCCCCCCGCCCCCACAGTCCTGACCCTGAAAAGGGCTCCGTCTATTCTGTATCTATCCTTCTGCCCCTTTACTGTGCTGCAAAACTGTAAGCTCAGGTTTTATAATGACCCAGTTAGAAGCCACATGCCAGAGGACCCAGGCAGTATGAACACTAGGCCAAAGGGAGCTCTCCTGCCAGCTGCTGACTGCCACCAAGGTAAGATGCCCTGCTGCCGCCCCAGCACTGTAAATACGGAAAGAGAATCTGGTTCTCCATCTCTCTCTCTCTCTCTCCCCCACCCCGCAAAACCACCTTCCGTCTCATATGTTAACCGAGTGGGAAAGAAACCTTCACAGACATCGTGTGGATGATAGCCATTTCCTCTAATAACGCAGGCCGATTTTTTTCCCTCCAGGGAAAAGAGAGCCTGAGAGAGAAACAAAGCCTTTCTTTTGAGCCTGGGGAAGGGAAGCTGCACAGCTCATGTTGACTGTCTCTGGACTCTTCTCTGGTGCGATGCAAGCAACGGCTGTAACCCAAGGAGTCTCATCCATAATTCAGGCCTGTGGCTTTCGCTGGAGCTTGGGCAGAAAAAGAGGAGGGGAAGAAATTGGAAGCTTCTCCTTTCTCCCCCTAAAAGCTCTCCGGCCTATCTTCGTCGTCTGGGTGAAAGGAATTTATAGATCTACTGGGGCAGGTGCTGATGACCCTTCCTGCTTCCTTGTGACCCAAACTGACCCACGTCGTTTCATTTCATTTTATATGGCATTCCTTATATAGGCCTCTGAGATCCATGTTCATTTTTTCAGCCTCCGCCCCGCTGCTGTTTTAATGGCCGTCCAAAATGTCTTCCTGGAGTTTTCCAGCACAAAACAAACAACAAGATCATCAGACCAGTTCAAGCAGAGTGTATCGGATTGGAAAGGGATCACATTAGGCCGTTCCTAACACACAATATATAAGAGATGGCCCTGCTCTCAGCTGTAATTCTCACGGGTGTCCTGTAATCCTTATACAAGCCAAGATGGGCCTTAATGTGTGCATTAGGCATTTGCTCAGAAACGGCTCTGGCAGAGATTAAAATCCTTGATTCTCAGTAGGAAAACTTCACCGAACATTCATTAACCTTGTAAGATGATTAGAGTTTGCAAGTCGTGTTAAAACAAGCCCTTCAGCATCTTCCAGCTTTTAGCCACATTGTTATGATGAATTACCACTCCATGCAAAAGGCGCAGGAACAAACTCACTCTGTCCTGGAGAGGAAGCAGCAGCTTCTGACAGAGGAAACCTCCCCTCCCCCAACTCCAGGTGTCCAAAATGCAGGGAATCCACACACAATTGTTTATCCTTCAGGAAGGGCGCGATGGTACATCCTGACAAACAAACCAGGCCTTCAGGGCAACTGAATGAAAGTGAGAAGACTCTGGAGCAAAACTGTTTGAGTTGCTAACTGGAATCAGGTGTGTAGTTCTGTATCTCATTTAGACATCTTCGAAACAGTGCAACACTCCATTGGTGGGAATTGGAGCTAGGTGCTCATCAAACTAGAAGGAGTTAAGAAATTAGTACCACAGAGGTCCATCGACATGTGTAGGTGATAACTGTACATACTTCACTAGCTCCATTTATATCCTGAGATGTAGGAGTAAAATAACCACTTGCTAACTCAAGGAGGAAGGAGAAGATTGGCAAAGGTTCAAATTCTACAAAAGCACTCCCCAACTACTTAAAAGTAACCATCATCTGGCTGGACATACTTATTGTGGAAAATAGCACTGCTAAATGGAGAGGAGAAGAAACGAATCAATGTGTCCATCTTTGTCCCCTGCATTCTAACAGTGTTTCCCCAAAGATCAGATTCATATATAGAATAGGAGAAAGAAGGGACTCACCTCCTCCTCCTTTTTCTTGCTCCCCTATTTTAATAATCAGTGATGAAATGAGACCGGTTCTTTACCTGCCACAGTTGGTTTTGTCTTCATCTTCCTGAAGGAATTCCTTCTGGTATCTGCAGGTTTCATTCTGAAAATCCTGACTCTACTTAAAGGGTCTTTAAATATTTTTATTGCTTTCCTTGCATTCCTAAACCCTGGCTTTGAACTTATCCCTGTCATTCTTCCCGGCAACATTTCCTTCATCCTGTAGGGGTTTTTTTTTTTTCTCAATTGATGCCAGATCAGAATTCAATATGTGCCAGTGGCTGCATCTGATAATGAGCCAGGGATGAACCGTTCTCCCATCTTAACACTAGAACCTTCTTTCACAATGAAGAATTTTCATTCTCACCACCACACTTCTATTCTTTGCCATAATTCATCGTCTACAACCTTTTTACAACATCAACAGCTGGAGGCTGTTGGACCAGATCAAGTCTCCTCAGGAAGCATCATCTAATTCTCCAGTTGCTACTCTCTATAGGAAAGAGTGATGTACCAAGGTGGGCAATGGGTCACTTGAAAAAGTGCAAAGAAAGATTTTGGCTATCTCTCACGATTCCATTTTCAAGGGACCCGTCATGTCCCTCAGGTCTCTGAAGAAAACATAACAGTTGTCAGGACTTTAAAATCCGTTTTCTGGAGTGTTGCTTTTAGTATTTCCTGAAGCTGTGAATGGTTTCTCAACATCCAAATGGATCCTTGAATGGACAACCCAAACAGTTATGCTCAACTTCAGCAAAATCCTTTTAGAAACCACACTAGGCCCAGTGAACCAATAAAGTCCATCCTGAAAAGATCAACATAAGTAGCTGTGGGGGTCTACTGGTTTCAGTTCAGCCTGTGGCAGAGGACTCTGGCACCAAATGGGTCAAGATAGGCAACAGCTGACCTCTTCTCTTCATCTGACTGGTGTTGGAAGCAAAAAACCATAACTCAGGCGTGGGGGGGGGGGATAAAGGTGGTGTTTTTTGAGAGAGGCTGGCAGAAGCAGGAGTGACGAGTCTGACATGGTTGGTGACGTGAATGAAGCCAAACTCTGTTTGCGTCCATAATTTATCACCCCTCAAATAAGCAGCTGCCTGTTGTTGTGTAACCCATTGAAGACCAGGCTATAAAAAGGCAAGAAGCAGAGCTGAGCACAAAACCGCATCTTTCCTCCAGGAGGGCACCACACATATTGTATCTTCAACTCTGGTCCTTCTGGTGGCACTTTATGGGCTACACACTGCCCAGGCAGTGGCTGGTCAATGCATTTAGAGCACTCGCCTTGGTTTCTGCCTTACTCTTGGCCTTTTTTTTTTTTATGAATTAAGTGACGGCAGAGCATCTTTCTGAACCAGGAAACCTACTTCCAAGAAAGGTTTCCTACATAAATGAGAGCCTGTGACCCCCACCGACTCTCTCTCAATACTGCTAAGAAGTGACACCCCCACCCCGCCCCACCCCTTCCCCATCCTCCAATATCACTTTAGGAATGCACACTTCACTTTCTCGGCGAGAGAGCCACCCTCGTTCTCTCTCGGGGGCTCGCGAAAGCTTTAGATGCGATCAAAAGCGGCGGGCGAGTTCTCTCTCCGCCTTGGGGGGTCTACGCAGCTTAGGCGGAGAAAGGAGAACCTGCGGCCCTGCCCCCCTTCCCCACACACCCTTTGCTCCCGCTGCGGTCGAGCGCCTGCCGTGACAGCAGAGACCGGATCCGGGCTCCGCCGTGCTTTCCAAACGGCCCTTCTGCCCGAGGCCCGCAGCTCTCGTCTGAAAACAGCCCCCGGAGGTTTCCAGCTGAGCGCAACTGGGCAGGAAGCGAGGCAGGCTGTAGATGGGGCAGGGAGGACCTTCCCTCGAGAGATGCCCGCCTCCTCCCAGGAGCTGGGAAGGATCCCCGGTTCCTGCCCAAGTCGATCCCTTCACCAGGCTCTCCCCGTTCAGCTCTTTCTCAGCAATGAACAGCCCTTTCCCACGCGAGGTCCCGCCGCTTCCCCGCTCCGCGCTTTCTCTCCCTCTCTCTTCAGCAAACCGAGCCGATTCAACTCCTCGCCCTGAAAAACCCATCTGCACCGGACGTGGTTAGCCGGAGCGGAGCCCGGCTCTCCCTTACCGTACAGAGTGGATCCTAGACGGAGCAGCATGGTGCCAAGCAGATCTAGCGGACGGCGGAGTGGCAGCAGAAGAATCCAAAAGAGAGGCAGCAGAAGCTCCGGAGAAGAATGAAGAGGAAGGAGCAGGAGGAGGAGGAGGAGGAGGAGAGGAGGAGGAGGCGGGGACAGGGAGGGGCGCGGCGGGGGAGCTCGTGGTCGGTCGAATTCCTGGTGGAATCGTTCCGAGTATCCCTAAGCGAGGCTCCTGCCGGACGGAGCGCGGACCAACCGCTCGTCGTTCGGATCAGTTCTTCACAATCTCAGCGCCACCCGCGGGGAACTCATGGCCGGCCGGGACGCCCATGAGTTCCGTTAGCCTCCGTTTCTCCGGCGAGAACTGCCGGACGCAGGTTCCATCTCGGGGGAGCCGACGGGGAACATTGGCTCGGCTTGGCTCGGCGCACCTCCGCGGCTCAGCCGACCACACCGCGAAAGGGAGGGAAGGGAGGCAGGCGGCAGCGCCTTATTCTCGGGGCCGGCCCGGGCTCCGCCCTCTCCGCTGCTGCTTTAACCCTTTACAGAACGGGAGGGCCCTCCTCGCCCACTCCCGAATAAGCCACCAGCGCGCTCTTCTCGCCCGCCGGTCCGCCCGCCCGCCGCCCGCCCTGCAGTGAGCACTCCTCCAGCCCCCGCGCCTCGCCCCTCCTTTCAGGCGTCATCGCGTCTGGTCCCCGGGTGGATTGAATTCCGTGCCCTTTTGCCCAAAGCAGAAAAGGGAACGGCGGGAGACGCAGCGCCGCAATATACATAACCTTTTGGCGTTCGGTATTTATTAATCCGGATTAATTCACATTTCCATTCGCGCACTGGCATCTCGGTCTCTCTTTTCAGTATTGGCTAGAAATAAGTCCGATCGATTTCAGACATTGCAATCCTGCAAGCCGGAGTCATTGCCTCGCGACTCAGTGGGACTTAATGTTGTTGCTGAATGGGCTGGTTAACTAAAGTTAAGGGCTCCTTGGGATGCAGTAGGAAATCTGAGCATGCGCCTCAAACACACCTGTTTCACTGCTCCAAAAGCGGGACTCCGTCGATTGGGAGAAGCGAAGACTTGAAGTGGGTGTGCTCTGAATCCAAGTTCTAGCTAGGCTCTTAGGAAGGGGGTGGGAAACTTTTCCTGGCAAAGGTCAAGTGAAAATGAGGAGGAAGGGCCTTTCGGGGAGGTGGGGGGCGCCCAATGTGGTGAGAAATCTCTGCAGGGAAAATCAGGCAAGTGCGTGAGTGTGACTACACCTCCATCCCATAGACTTCCGCTTGTCCCACCGAAATGAAAGATTATATCTTTGGGAACACTGGCATCGGATTTTTGTTGGAAGTGGAACAACCGGAGTTAGCGACGTAATTAAATAAATGGGAAGAAATGAAAGGTCCAGCTTTCCCGAGGAGGGCTATTTGTAGAGCGCCTCCTCCTAGTCCTCCCCACTTCATTACCCGAAGACCGAAAGGATGAAGGATCGTATCTGAAATTCTAGAGTAATTAGAGCAGAATTAACAACTGTGTGTGGTCGGTTTACAGCGAGTAGCAGAAGAACATTTCAGGCGGTGATGTGGAACCTGGGCCCTCCGGATGGTGCTGAAGGACAGCTCCCGAGGAAGGCCGCCTTCGCATTGGCCATTTTGATGGGGACTGCTGGGAGTTGTCGATCTATAGCTTCGGGAGAGCAGTTTTTCCCCTCTAATGTGAAACCCGGGACCTCCTGAAAATCCGCTTTCTGTCAGCAGTTGGTTACTTACAACTTTTCGCACTGAAGTTCCACATCCGATAATAGTCACATGCAGCCTTTCTAATCGGAAAAAAAATCCCGGTGGGATTCATACCCAGATTACGCGTGTATCTCTTCAGCACGTATTTCTCTGCTTCTCTTTTAGAAATTCCTATAGCGTTTGGTTTATGAAGGAAGAAGGAGCGAGGGAGGGGCTTATCCTGGCATCAGCTGTCAAAGTCCTGCCTCTCCAGAAAGCAAAGGTTCGTCCTTCCGATGGACAACGTCGATGCTCAGGCATAACTTTTTCATGGAGCGAGCGCTGGGTTGCAGTGCAGCGCTTCCTCCTGCGGGATTCTAGCCGAATGGCAGCTTTGCTGCTTCAGGCGATTACAATATAAACAGGCCGTGAGAATTTAGCTGGTTCTTACACCAAGACCATATCCTGGAGTCTGTTATCACGCAAGGATGGAGGGACCTATCCCTGAACCTCTAAGAAAACCCATGAAGCATGCATGGCCCAAAGCCGATGCAGGCTTTACAATGACAAACTAGGACCTGAATTCTAATTGGTACTCAGCAGCGATATTCCATGGAGACATTATTTCTCAGTTTAATCTATTTTCCTAGGGTCCTGCATGCCCACTTTGGAGCAGGATGGGAATGGGGTAAGCAAAGGGTGTGTGCTTATCTGCCACACTTAGCCTTAACATAAGGATACATCTTTTAACCAAAAAGAAAGAAGCACATGGTGAGAGGGGGATGAATCCCAGTTGGGGGGGAAATCATTTGGCTTGCTTCTTCTTCCTTGATCCAGGATGAAGCGAATTATTCATGGGAAAGTCCTGCATTATCAGCTTTTGACACTTAAGACAAGAAGAGTTGAGTTTCTCTACGAAAGGCCACAGGAAAAGAGGAAGCCTGAGTTTATGGGACACTTTTAGCCCTGGTTAGTCAAGCATGGGTTACTGAATTATCTCACTTTCTGGGTTAAACTAGGAAGATATTGGCATAATATGCTGGGCTAAAATATACTCTGTCCCTTTGTGATTCAGTGCCTTCAGGGTATCTCTAGGAGAAGTCCCTGACATACCACTGTGTAGACATAATGCATGATTTAATTAACTATAGTTAAACTATCCATAATAGATGGATCCACACAATATGCTAAACTACAAATTAGCCAGGTTTCACGACTCCCTGAGAAATGACGGCACTGGCAAAGAGGATCTGAGAGCTATTATCTAGAGAAACCCAGTTACTCAAAATAAATAATTAAATAAATAAAACACCCAAGCTTTAGAAGAAGCCTCAGAAAGAAGGAGGTGGAGAAGGAGAAGCAGCATCCCGGGTAAACGATAACCTGGAATAGGCGCCAGCTGGTGGAAAATTCTGCCAACGACTCCCCTGCCAATAATCTCTGCTCTCCCAGGAAAGGAAATAGCGCGCACCCACCGCCGCCTCCTCCTCCTCCTCTCCTCCTCCATCATTTAGTGCGATCGCTCCGGGCCAATTCACTTGCCAAGTTCTACCGGGGAGAGAGGGGGAGGGGGGTGAGTGGAGGTGAAGATGGGAGGGACACAAAGGTTTAGGGCTGCGATCTTCGGGACTCGAGCCGACAGCCAATCTCCTTGGAGTCCCTGAGGTCGGTGGATGTGCACGAAGGGCCGAGAAAAGAGTGGGTCCTTGGGTTATTTAAACTGGAGCTGAACTTGAGTGAGGGGTAGATAACCTGGTGCTCTCTATTTTGAGGGTTTGAGTACAATTATTCCAAATCTCACCCCAATCCCCTTTTGAGGAGAGGAATGGGCAACCCAACAGGATCCAACATCAGCAGGATTCCCCCTCTCTTTGGGCTGCCTTGAGCCTTCAGCCATCTTAGATCAGTCCCCTCTGTTAGAGGAAAAGGGAATTAACCTCGCAGGGAATGCGCTGGGAGAAGAGGCGGTCTGCAGACGCCAAAATGGCTTATTCCGGCCCCAGGCGGAACTCTGACACCAGGCTTTTGGGCTGGGGTGATGGTAGTCAGTCAGTCCATCACCTCCGGAGGACAGACAGATCCAGCAAGCTACTCCAGTCCCCATTCTCTTCCTTTCCATCTCCACTTTCTGACCACAGTTGCCAAAGATCGACAACTCGAACCGATGTCCCACTCTCTGTGTTGCCTATTATTAATGTGACAAGTAGGAAACCTGGAATTAGGGTCCGTTGAACTCCGATTTATTCCTGCGTAGCCCTAGATTTAGGATTACTGACATGTTTACTCAGTGGTAAATCTCGGTAACTTCAATGGGACAGGCAGGTCTGGTCAAGGGCGAGAACTGTAAGCGTAGCCTAAAAGTAAAAAAAGAAAAAGAAAAAGCAGTGACATGGCTGGAAGTGACGGAAACTTCCTGCTTCAGAGGATGAAGGGTTTGCGGATCTGGTCAGTTTGGGTGACAACACCCGCACAAAAGCCACCACCGCCCGTCAGAATTCCCATGTACTTGAGATCCGGGCAAAACCCACATTTTAGGCTTTACCAAAGCGTTCGCTTCTGACCAAAAAGCAGCCCACGACGAACAGCTTTAGTTATTCTAACTTGGAACGCGCCGGCTTTCTTTTTTGTTTTCTTTCTTTTTCTTTCTTCCAATTCGGGTGACAGAATGTACACGCAGGAGCCTCATAATCTGCATTAAGTAACGGAGGGGTGGGAAAGGGGGAGACGAAGAACTCGGGGTGTAAAATGACCTCATCTTCCCAATACAGCGGAGTGGGCCGCGACTGTCATTTATAGGGACGCGTGTCTCTGATTGACAGGGCTACGGAGGAGGGGGCAAGTCTGGGGCCCCGGAACGCACGCGCACACCCGCGCGCGCCTCTCGACTGGGGAGGACGCGAATTCGCGACCCCGCCAACCAGCGCCGGTGAGGAACTCTCGAGAGCCTCGGGAGGGCTGGGAAGGGCTCTTCTGCACAATCTGGCGCCGCGTTTGTTTGCCTCGCTGCCTCCGGAGTGAAATATCACAAGATGGAGAGACAGACGGCAAGGGGTGCGGGTGGGCGGTGGCGGGCGGTAGCTCAGGCTGACTCAGGGGGGCCGTCATCCGCTTGGCTGGCCATGTGCGGCTCGCTGGAGGAGGGAGAATGCTCCCAGCCTGCAGTGGGCCCGCAAACCAAGCTGGGCCCTCCGAAGTGGGGCAACCCTCGGCTCCTGCCCCCTCCCCCCTCCCCCACCATCCCCTATTCCACAGCCCTCTCTCGCTTCTATCCCCAAAGGCGGTGGTGGGCCAGGCGCTCTCGGATGCTTACTCTTTGGGGCTGGGGGGGCTGGGGGGCTGGGGCGGTAGTGGCACTCCAGGTGTACCGGAATTCCAACACTCAGAATTCACCTTTGTGGCTCAGGCTGGCTGAGAGTGCTAGGATTGGGAGTCTACTCTAACCACATCTGGAGGACTACGATTCCCACTCCGAAAGACATTTTGCAACCCGTCCCGGGTCAACAGTCCGGCTTTGCCTGGTAGAGCAGGCCATTCCGCACTAGAAGTCGTCAAACAAGATTAGTAGCCTGGGTTTCTAATCCCTGATGATTCTCCCAGCTTCCGTGTTTGTCAAACACAAGCCTGTTAGTTTTACTCAGCCGGGTTTTGTGATATTTTGGGAGGGAAGGGTGGGATCGTCACTGATTGATAACCCCTAGGAAGGTGTTACTCTTTTTAAAAACAACTTCCAGGATGACAAACCGAGCAGATCTTGCGACAATTAATTCTTTAGATCAGCTCCAAGTTAAATGAAAGCATTTGTTTCTCTTTGTTTGCCAAGAACTTTCCTGTCAATCATTTTCAGCGGAGGACCCTGAGCTATATAGTATGAGAACATATGTTGGAGGTGGTGGTGGGCTATTTCACTTTTTACAGTGCTGTCAATTTAATAAAACTCAGCATGCACCTCCACCCAAATTGCTTTCCAAATGACCCCTTTTGGTTTCTTGAGAGATTTTCATTAAGGGGATGGCTTTCTTTCATTAACACCTCTTTTTAAATATTTTCTCCAGCTCTTCATCTTACCCAGAATTGCTTCCAGTGTTTGAAATATGTGAATGTTAAAGAATTACACTATGATACTTGCTGCTTTAATTGCAGAACCTTCCCAAACAGTCTTAAGAATTGTCTTGACAGTTCAATGGGATAATTGCCATGACTTATTTGCTTCTCCCATGGTCCAAATATTTACTCATAGATGGTTACTGTCTATTTGGATAGAAGATAGGATCCCTCCCTCATAAGTTATATATCTAGCTAACACTTTTATGATGGATCTCCTCTTGTTATATGTTGCCAAGTTATCCAATTTAGAAAGGGTTTTTTGGCACCCTGTATAGTCTGTTTAAATATCATCATCTGTAGGAATTCAGTTACATTCTGCACATTTGATCACCTTTCTAGTTAACACTTGATACTGGTGTCATTTATGAATAAGTTACATATTTAAACCCCAAATAGATTCTTAAAGGACCCAACTAGTTTTATTCATTTTCAAAAGAGTTCTCAAGGCAGTGAAGTTGTTTGAGGGTCTACATCTTAAAAAAATAAAGGGCTTATTCAAAACCTACATAAACCCCTATATTTTCTGATTCCTATTTTGATATTTAAAAAGTGTGACTTACTATAGTTAATATTGTGGTGAGCACCCTGTGTCTGTGTTCTTAGGTTGTCTCATCTATTCTAGAATTAAATCCTGGGACTGAAACGACAAAGTTTGGCTCAAGTTCAACTTTCTCTGTCAAGATAGATTAAAACATACATTTTTACAGCATGTCTCTGAATCCATGAAATTTCCAATTCCTTTATGCTGACCCTTCTTGTAATTCTCAGAAGGCTCTCCTTCTATATTAAATGGAACTTATTTTCACTGAATGCCCATGGTCTTTTCAGACATTT